>PVJD01002243.1:0-212710 GCA_004026545.1 Mormoops blainvillei | reverse complement strand
AGCTTCCAAGAAAGGTCCCTTTGTGGATGTTTGAGCGTAGCTGAGAAAGTTTATGGATTTATTGGTAAATTCAGCAATTTAATAGCTTGGTATTTTGATTTTTCTATCCTTTCCTTGCACAACAGGCTGCAGTATTTGTGATTCTTTTCTGAACAGTTGAGTAAAATCCTGCTATCCTGTTAAATTGAATATCCCCCTCTCCTCACATCTCAACTCATTCATCTGAAATTCCAATGCAACTGGCAATGGGAACCGTGTCGGTGGTACGCATAGTTGAAATCCACAGACAAACAAATTAATATATTTATTCAATGATTCAGTTTCCTTCTTGATTAAGCCAATTGCTAGAAGTACTAATAGAATATCTTTGAATTTTGTCCCTAAGCAGCTGGCGTAGGTGTTGATACGTAAATAAGCCAAAGAGCAGTTCCTGAAGGGGAGCAGCGGCACCGCTGACAGGATGGTGCATCCATGCATAATGAAGAGCTGAATGCATCCCATTTTAGCTGTAGGACAGAAAAGCACATCATAGGTCTGTGAAGTTGAGGCAAAGGAAAGGTTAATTCTCGTAAGGTCATCTTTCTCTACACTAACTGACTAATAATAGTATTCATTAGAATTGTTTAGCTTCTGGTTATATGAAATTTCAATTTTGCATTTCTCCTATGTTATAATTTTAGGATAATCCTATAGATGTCACAGAGAGACCTATTCTAAATAAAAGGTACTTCATTTAAATTAAGACATTTAATTTAATCAAATTATCTCTAGGTAATGACTTACGACATGTAGATTGGTATTTTTAAATGCTTGAGAGTAGAGAATAATAGAGAAAAAGAAGATCCTGGGGAAAAGATAGGAGGCTACAGAAAACAATATTTGTTTTTCAATGTATGTCTGTTGCAGTAAATTCTCAATAATTGTTATGAAACCAGAACACTAATATAAATTAAACACAGCCCAGAGATGAACTTGATAAGACTTTCAGTTTTGTAGAGATTCTAGATTCATCGATGAAGCAAACTTTTTTAGCATCCACTATGGACAATGACATCAAGCTTCAGGAACGGTAGTAGAGGAGGGGAGAAAGACCTGTAATAGTGCTTACTCAGCATCAGGTATTGTTCTTAGAGGCTTATGTGAATTACCTCATTTGATTCTTCCACTTATTCCAGCTTTATGAATGAGAAAAACTATGACACTGATCACTGAGGTTAACCTGTCCAGGGCTATGTGGTCATTCTGTTAGCTAGTAGAGATAAGACCGTGATGATATAGCCAAGAAATACAAGAAAGGTAAGAGCCTAACAGAATAAAGTATATTGGGTCTATTGCTTGCTCATGTTTTAGTCTCAGGTGGTTCCGGAAGCCCTCCTTACTGTGGTGCCTCAGGGGCCCCAGCTGCTTTCATCTTGCAGTTACAATACTGTAGCTACAATGCCGGGAATATCAGTTTCTTAGGGTCTGTATGCAAGAGTTAGGGAGAGTAAGGAATTGCTCAGGAGGGCTATGGCCAGACCTCGAAATGGCAAACATCTCTTTCCTTATATTCATTGTCCATTTCAGTCACATGGTTCAAACTTTTATTACAGGAACCTGGGAAATGGAGCTTCCCTGTGTACTCACAGGGGAAATGGAGTGGTGAACCTCTGGATCTCTGCCATAGTTAATCTGTAGCGTAGCCAAGATTTCAAACTAGACAGACATACAGGGCCCATCCTCTTAACTACTAAGTGTTTCTTATGAAGAAATATTTACTATGCAATGCGGTAAGTCACGCTAAGCGGAGAAATAAATGTGGGAGAGCAAAACGAGAGTACCTTGTAGTCAACATGTCCTCATTAAACTCATATTGAAATTGCATGTAACACAACAAAGTTTGGCATTTGTCTTTCTGAATGAACAAGATGACATGTCAACACCACTTTTTGTTATAATAGTGCTTCTTAGTAAAAGAAAAAATTCGTATGGTTTGTCAATCTTTTTTATTATTTAATTTGTTAAGGCGAGATCAGTTAATAATGGTTTGCCAATCTTACGGCATTGCTTTGTTTATGCTGTTGATTATATGTCTAACCTAAAAAAGGGTTTACACTCTTTGTGCTTTTTCCTTATTCAACTTCAAAATAAAATATACACATGAAATGTAAACATCTGCAAAACCAATAAAATTCAAATTAATGTTAATTTAATATGACAGATAAGATTATTTTCCTGAAAGTAAACTGCAGCTCCCATTGTGACTATAATTTTGGCTGTTATATTGCTATTCCTTTGATTTTGACATGACTCAACTGCTCTTGGCCTCCGCGACTTGAAATTTCCTATTTAAATAAGTGGGAAACATTTGTTCATGTAGTACTTACTAGTATCATTTTGCCTTCAGTTAGCTTTTAGTGAAAAATACAGTATTCCTATGTCAAGTTGGGCTCTGTTTTATATAAGCCTGTGACATCTGAGGTGGAATTGCCTGGAGGATGTTTGATTATAAATATGAATGCAAACATGGACACTAAAATTGCCTAACAGAACTCACGGATGTAGTGGTTAATTTGTTTAGCATGAAATGTAAAGATTTATAAGAATAATTGGGGAAATACAAGGACCTGTGCACAAACTGATAAGGATCGCCTTAGGGTGTGGGATCTTTAAAGGCAAAGAAGTAGCTTCACTTGTTTTTCTTTTTCTCTTGAAGAAATGCTGGTAAGAATCTCCACAGAAGACAAGGAGAAGGCTCTATTATTTTGTCCATAGAAGCTATGTGTAATGTCTGCCAGCTCGCAGATCAATTCTTCGTTTCCACTTTTTGGCACCTTATTGCACCTGATTTGTAATCTTTATGCTTATTTGACATAAAATATTTTCTCAAATACATATGAGAATGTGAAAAATGGGTGTGTTGAGTAGGTATTGTTAAATTTATGTAAATTTATGTAAATTATATAAAATGCTATAATCTGATATTTTGAGGGATACCTGAAATAATAGAAATTCCTGGTCTAATAGTCTTTATTTTCTAAAAATAAAAGCCCAGAGTCTTTTATTTTTAGAAATCTGAATTTTCTGACATCAAAATAATACGTTATTCAAACAAATGAGAATTGAAGCCTGAATGAGAATTTAAACAAAATACCTCCATTTTGTTTGCTTTCCTTGGTTACTTTTCTACCTTTTTTGATATTTCCCCCATGTTTCTTTCCTTTATTCCCTACTCCTTACTTTCTCTTTCTCCATTTGCTCCCTCAGTTAAAAAAATCTTATGAAATTCATACTGTTTATTTAGCATAATGCGAAGTACAGGGGACTCACAGATGCACAGGAAGCAGTCTCCAATTTCAAGGAGATTTCAGCCTATTAAGTGAAGCACGAGAAAAACATCACTAAAGCACTGAGGTGATGGGCTAAGTGCTATAATAACTAAATGTAAATGGACAGGGTTAAGTGAAGGTCAGGGGAAATCTTGAGGCTAGGTGGTGGTGAAAGGGCACCTAAAAGCTCTCTTTTAGATTGAGTCTTTAAGGATATGTAGGCTACTCAGGTGGTCATGATCCCTTGGAGAGAAAGACATTGTGGGGCACATGACAGATTAAAAACTGTATGTACAAATAGGGATTATCTTTTAAATAGCCTATTAGTTCTGTTGGGTGTGTGTTGATGGCATTACACCAAGCACCTGAAGTGTTTAGTAAACAAGGAGGTATCTAGATCCTCTCTTCAAACATTCCATTAGATCTGTATCAGACCTGAGGTGTCATCATTTTGAATAACCCTTGTTGTTTCTTAAGCAGATGGTCCAAAGACCATGGTTATATAAACTCTGCCACATTTGGTTTGAAAATATAATAATAGGCCTGCAGTTGCATTTGGGTATAAAGGGTGAATAAGTTAAATTGTTCTTCATAAGTGAGTGAGAAGGATTGTTGGGGTAGAGTGGATAGGGGCTGTGGGAATACATTTATGGAGATGCAACTGTGAGATGAGAGAAATCTCTGAGAATATGAAAATTAGGAGTGTTTCCTAAGGTAAAATGAATTGTAAGAAATTGTGAAAGTTACAGCAGTGCAGAGGATAGAGAACAGTAATATACAATGGCCAACTTGAAGTGTTTGTGTTGTTTTAATTAAAGAAAAAAAAAGAAACTTCTTTCTCCACCAAATCTTTAGTGGAAACTACTGTACAGAGTCTGCTTTGTGTATGTGATTTTTTGAAGAAATTTGGAAAAATGCTCTGCCAGTGACGTGCTAGAGCCAGACTGTGGTAGCATGAAAGAGACAATTTGTAAATTTTCAACGGTTTTCTAAGATGGTAGTTAAACACAATAATTATTAAAAATTAAATTATATAAACTTATAAGAATGTAAATCACATTAAAAACAAAGCATAAATACTGAAAGCATATCATTTTCTAATTCCTTTACCATTATTTTTACCATCATCTAGCACTATTGTCATTGCTTTTGGAGTTATTATTGTCAATTATATTTCAATGCACATGTAGATATGCTGTACAATAGCCCATCTCTTCAACTCTGCATTCAGTATACTGATACACTGAAATTATCAGTAGGAGAATTTGCAGCATGGAAATTGTCAAATATTACAGAGAAATACTCGATTATTTATTTATTTTTTTGTCTGGACAGCTGCTTGTCAAACATTTGTCTAAACTCAATTGTTTTATTGGACTATTTTCTATTTCTTTCCTCCCTTCCTCCCTTCCTCCCACCCTTTCTCCCTCTCTCCTTTTTTCTTTCTCATTTTGCCTATCTGTTCTCTCTCTTCCTTCCTCCCTTTCTTTCCTTGTCGTCTTCTTCTTTTCTTCTTTTTCACCCATCCAACCTTCATTCTCATCTTCTATTGCTATAAAATGCCCATTTTGTTTTTGGGAACCACCTACATGTACTAACTGCCTGTCTGTTTTGGATGAGGTAGCTTGGTAGAGCATAGGAATTAAGACAAACCAATGCACACATCCACACATTTTATCCTCAGCCACAGCTGATTCAGGGCAATGTACTTGACTCAAGTCAGCCGAGTCACAGTTGAAAGTTCTGCTTAAAATTCCACGATTTCTGTTTTGAAGATCTAGGAAACAGTCAATTTCTTTTCCTCTGTATGTGATTCTCCAGGGTAACAGCTTGGGGATTGCTGGGAGTAATTTAGTGGCTATGAGGAAAGATGGGTTGAGATTGAAACCAATGCTGGAAAAGGAACTAAGAACACAAGAAAGTGAAGTGGGTCCTGATCGTTTCATTTGAGACCTAGATTATGCTACATCTGGACTATTCACCTCCTTGAGCCAATAAATTTCTTTTTTTCATTAAGTGCATTTGGGAGGGCTTTTCTGCATTAGTTAAATAAAACCTTCCAACTGAAACAGATGAAACAGATTGAACCTGTGTCTTGGTCTGAATAGCACAAAACAGAGATCATTTCTATGGCCTGGTGGGATAGTCCAAACTCTGGAGTAGCAAGAGTCCAGACAGCCTATGCTGATAGCAAGGCATACACATGTGGAAAAAAGAACTCAGGTTCTTAGAATTAGCCCTGGCGCTGATTGCGTTACTTACTGTGTTTAACTTTACTATCCTTGGTACTTGGCTTTAAAAAAGTGATTACTTTTCCTTTGCCAGATTGAGGAATTTCTCCTTCATTATTTGTTCAATTAAGTTTTCAATTTCTTGCTCTTCCTCTTCTCCTTCTGCCACCCCTATGATTTGGATGTTAGAATGCTTAAAGCTACCCTGGAGGTTCATAAGCCTTTCCTGTTTTTTTGAATTCTTTTTGCTTCATTCTGTTCTGGTTGAATATTTATTTCTTCCTTCTGCTCCAAATCGTTATTTGAGTCCTGGTTTCCTTCCCTTCACTGTTGGTTCCCTGTATATTTTTCTTTACTTCATTTTGCATAGCCTTCACTTTTTTCCTCTATTTTGTGACCATACTCAACCATTTCTGTGAGCATCCTGATTACCAGTTTTTGAAATCTGATCTGATGGCTTGACTATCTCTTCATTGTTTAGTTGTTATTTTTTCTGGAGTTTTGATCTGTTCTTTCATTTGGGCCATATTTCTTTGTCTCAGTGCTCTGGTTATATTGTAAGGGGCAGAGCCTAGGTATTCACCAGGATGCGGCAACTCACATCACCATATTGTGGCACTGTATGTAGGGGAGGGGGAATCTTGGAAGCTCAAAGAGTCCCAAAAATGTTGGACCCAAGGAAGCACACACCAAGGCACATCATAATTATATTATTCAAGATTAAAGATAAGGAGAGAATCTTAAAAGCAGCAAGAGAAAAAGAGACAGGTACCTGCAAAGGAGTTCCCATAAGATTATCAGCTGATTTCTCAGAGGAAACCTT
The DNA here is from genome assembly GCA_004026545.1 of Mormoops blainvillei. NCBI lineage: Eukaryota > Metazoa > Chordata > Mammalia > Chiroptera > Mormoopidae > Mormoops > Mormoops blainvillei. The sequence continues at coordinate 206,348 of PVJD01002243.1, read as the reverse complement.
ACAAGGAAGAAGGGGCTAGAAAGAAGTATTCAAAGTCGTGAAAGGCAAGGACCTACATCCAAGATTATTCTATCCAGCAAAGCTATCATTTAGAATTGAAGAGCAGATAAAGTGCTTCCCAGATAAGGTAAAGTTAAAGGGGTTCATCATCACCAAGGCTTTATTATATGAAATGTCAAAGGGACTTATCTAAGAAAAAGAAGAAGATCAAAACGATGAACAGTAAAATGGCAACAAACTCATAAATATCAACAACCTAACCTAAAAACAAAAACAAAAACAAACTAAGTAAACAACTAGAACAGGAACAGAATCATAGAAATGGAGATCACATGGAGGGTTATCAGTGGGGAGGGGGTGGAGGGAGAATGGAGGAAAAGGTACAGGGAATAAGAAGCATAAATGGTAGGTACAAAATAGACAAGGGGAGGTTAAGAATAGTATGGGAAATGGAGAAGTCGAAGAACTTATATGTATGACTCATGGACATGAACTAAGGGTGGGGATGCTGGTGGGAGGGGAGGTAAAGAGCAGAGAGGAATAGAAGGGGGGATAATGGGACAACTCTAATAGCGTAATCAATAAAATACATTTAAAAAAGTAAAAAGTGATCACTTTTCATTTTGTTCTTATGAAGTTATAGAACCTGTATTTCTTGGCTTGTTTTATATATTTTGTCTGCAGAGTTAGTTAAAATAGAAATTTCTTGAGGTCAGAGGCTATACATATGTTTTCAACTTCACATCACTTGATGTGTTGCTTTGAATTACTGAGTGTTCAATAGTGTTCTTGACTGACCAATTGTATCTTATTGCATCTTAGACAGAAATATTATAATTTCAAAATTTTCCTATATTTCCATTATTTATTATCTGACTCTTTTGAAAATTATATATTACTCTAAAGTGTCTCAGCTAAAAAATGGGTAATAAATTGGGCAAATTAGATCAATAACCTCTATCTGTGATAAATTATGAATGAGATTAGAGGAAATTATAGAAAATAAATTCTCCTGTTAAGAAGTTCATGCATTAAGTGGACTTAAAACAGTTTATTCCTAGGGTGACCATACATTTCTAGTTTGTCTTTTATTCTGGTAAAATTATTAATATCATTGCCTTTAATTCTCAAAGATATCCCAGTCTGGATGATAAATTCCTTTCCCCAGCCATTACTCCAAAAGCTTCAAACCTAGATAGTGATTTGAATTATCTGGGGACAGTATTTTTAAATATTATATTGTATTTTAAATATATAAAAATAATGTAAAATAACAGTAATGGGTATATCCACAATCAAACTTTGACAAATGTTAACGTTTTAACATATTTTAACATGTTAACATATTTTCTTTAACTTCCTTTTTAAGAAAAACAATATTGCAGTTAGAATTAAAGAATTTCCCACCCCAATCCCATATCATTTTCACCCTCACCAGAGATCACCATTAAAATGTTGACATATGTCCTATCTATGCATGCTTTATTTATATTTTAACTATGTTTATCAGAGTTACACTGTAGGAATTTGCATATAGTTTAGTACATTTACATATGTAAAAGTTACTAAAATGAACAAATATGTATATATTCCTATGGAAACATTTAAAAATATAGATGTCTCTAGTGTACTCAGAATGTTTTGGAGTTGTGGCCAGGCATACATATTGTGCTGTAAAGACTCTGCCATTCCAACAGACTTGGGGAATTTGATTATTGTCAGATCCCAACTAATTTGCAATGTTTATTTAGATTTAAAATATCTGGTTTCATGAGCTAGGGATTCAATATTGAATATGAGCAGTAAATGTCTCAGAATGAACTCTAATAACATTAATCAGGTCAATTTTTTAGTGATCTTTTAAAATAGAGCCTGGTATATTTTCCCTTTATAACATTAGTATATTAGTTTTCAGGGGTGAGAGAATTATGGAATTTACTTCACCTATTACTTCAATTCCCCAATGAAAGTAGGCCAATTAAATTATGTAGTGGTCAGCATAGATAATATATTAAAAATTAAATGTAAGTAATATGTGAATAAAAAACAATGCTGATATATAACTGAATTTCAAGAAAGACCAAAAACATTTTGGAAACCATTAATGGTCTGAGGGACAAAATTTAGAGAAAATGCCCTTAATTTCCTGAATAAAGAAAGAACATTACAGAAAGCACCAAAAATGGGCTTTCAGAATAGAAATAGTTAAAGTAGAACATAAAGGTATAAGCCTTAGTAGATCACTGATTCCTGTACACACTGGAATGTTTCTAATTTCAAAGAGCTCATTAAACTTATTGAAATCCTTACTGTATCATATATTTGACTTCCTTAATCATTGAATGTTTGGTCTCTCTCTAACCAAAACCAACTGATCCGGTGTGCTCTGATTATATAGAGTATTTATACATATGTCCTTCAGTCCTAGAGTAAATTGTAGATTCATTTCATATAATGCTACTAATGATAGAAAACAATTTAGAAGATAAACTTTGAGACTAAACCAGACCATTTCAAGTGACATATCTTAAATATTCACATGTATATTTACATGAGACTTCATTGACATAGTCCCATTACCATCCTTCATCAACCAGGCATCAATCAAAGTTAATTGGAAAGACAGGGACACATTCCCAAAATTTCAACGAAAGATTCACCAATGTCTCTCTCTGTTTCTGAAACTTACGGTGAATTTGGCACCTCATCTTTTTACTTAGTCTTTTGGAGCCTCAAGATAATAGAAAGGGAATAATGGAATGGATAAGATAATTTGGGAAGAAATTGTGTTTGCAACCAAGCTATCAAATAAATCACCCTCTCAGGAAGACAACAATAGAAAAGATTCTGGCTCTAACAGAGGGATAAAGGTAAGCATTCAAAATGAGACAACCAAGGTTAACGAAGATAACAGTTTGTCCATCAGGGCAATTGTTGCCAATTAATGCTAATAATAGAAGTGTATAGAATTTCACAATATTGCTGCTAGCCATGGCTAGAATATTGTTAACCTTAGCATGTGTATCCTTTATTAAACTCCTAGAATGAAAAAGTGGGGAAAATTAAATCAAAGCTTTTTTATTGATGGTAAGGGAGATCTTAATTGAGAATCACTTTTTTAAAGAAGTGTTTTAGAAGAAAAATAAGTGGTTTTACATTTCCCTTTATTATCCAGATGGTTCTCAATTGTGGTCTCACAAAAGTTTTGACCTCATTAATCTACTAATTAAATATTACAAGTGCCTGGATCTGTATGAAGCACTGGAGATATAGAAGTGATTAAGACAGTTGAGACCACTGCCAATTATAGCACTTCGTGCTAAGCATACTTCAGGGGAATTACAGGGTACTATGGAAACATGTAAGAAATTTACTAACTCAGGCCCAAGGGCCAGGATATGCCTGCTGGGGAGAGATAACTAAATGAAGAACTGAAAGAAAGTTGGGAGTTAGGCTAAATGAGCAGGGAGGATGAGAGGGGTGTGTGTGTTCAGGTTCCTGGTAAAATTAAAAGCACTTGCAAAGACCTGTAATAAGGATCATATGTTTAAATACCAAAAAGAATCTTGCTTCGATAGAATCTAAAGAGGGGCAGGCAGTGAGTGGTGATAATATGTTGCTAATAAATCATGCAATGATAGATATTTGAATTTTCTTATAGAAACTGTTAGTAGTTACTGAAGACTGGGCATGATCAGACTTGTGTTTTACAGAGATGGTTTCGAATCATTGTGGAGAGCGGATTAAATGAAGGCACAAATGGAAGCAAGGGGAGCTTTCAGTACCCCAGGGGCATCTAGATAAGGGTGCGGCAGATGAGAGAAAAAGGAAGATTTGACAGGCTTCAGGGATAGTACTGACAACTATCGGGGATAGTTTTGAAGATTAATTTGGCGATTAACTGGAGGGGGTTGATGGTGAGTGAGTAAATGGAATTAAGAGTAACATGTAAGTTGAATATTGCCATAGGTAAGTAGGAACACAGCATTTTGGTGACCTTGAATGATATAGAAATCATTGGAGCAGAAGATTATGAAAGGAGATACAAATTGACTAAGAAGCAAATGTTTGATTTAGGTGATTGTTCATAGGAGTTTCTTGGGCTGGGATTATGCTCATGAGATTCACTAACATTTAGATGTTAACTAAATCTATAGGAGTGAATGAAATCTCTTAATATATGGAATGAAAAGAGACAAAGGCTCAGCATAAGATTTCCCTGGGAAAAACATTGAACAGAAAAGTATATCTAATAAAGGAAAAGCCAGGGATGTGGAACAAAAAATAGAAAATAGAAAACTCTGGAAGAATTAGGACACATAGAAAGATCTGTTATGTGATGGAGCTTCCACAGAATGTAGTGGATGACAGAGGCTAAGTAGATCAAGATTTTAGCTCTCTTAACCCTGCGAGACTGTAAAATGTGCGGCTCAATCTCTTAATCTTATCTTCTGTAAAGGAAGTGACACCAGGGCAAAAGCAGCCCTAACAGTGGGTTCACTCTGCAAATTCTTATGAACATATTCTTTTCTAGTACAACTAAGAATTTTTATATTTAATTAGTCTAACTTGTAAAGTGAAAGCATTGGTCAAAATCATCGAGACAATCATTACTGAAAGTAGAGTTATTCTGGAAATTTTACTCTTTTCTTTTGCAGAGTGATTAGATATTATAGGGACCCAGTTAGATTTAGGGATTTTAGCTACAATTCTTATCCTTACAAGCACCGGAGTGCTTCGTTTCTGACTCCATGGGCCAAAGAAATCTATCCTCAGGCGGATTATTGAGTTAAGATCAGATTTTGAGGCCCCTAGAGCTAATAATGGTTTTTCTTAGTGAATTTATATTCCTTGCCTACTATTCCTTCTCTATTCACAAGAGAAATTCTTCTTCCCTCCCTCTTTTCCTTCTTTTCTCTCCTCCCTCTCTCGCTCCCTTCCTTCCAAATAATTCATGCCCTGGGCAAGGATATTCTTAAAGGTCAAAAGAACCAGATACCTGAGGAGTGTAGCAATCTCAGGAGAAAGAGCAAACTGTTGGATTGTTATACCATCTAAAGGCAAATTTTTGGAATAGATGCAGTGTTTGTGATATTTAGTTATAAGATTAAAGTTTTTTGTAAGCCTTTTGTTTTTCGTAGTGTCCTACAGTTCTTAGTGTATTTGCTATAAGATTGAGTGCTAGAGAGTAGTACTGTAAGAAGGAAGTCTTAATTTAATTACAGCGAGTTATCGCTAAAGATACACCTTGATATCATGAGTGCCATTGTTTTCATAAAAGTCTGTGTGTGGGAGTGGGGGTGATAAAAATAGTTACCTTCAATGGAGTGCTGTATATCAGGCACAGTGCTTATCTTTAATCTTTTGGTAAGTATTGTCTGTTCTAATGAAGAACCTGAGGTTCAGAAGTTTAAGTGACTTCTCCAGATCCAAATTAAAAAAAAAAACAGGTTTCTCATTTTTCAACCTGGTCAAAGCAATCCTTGAGGAAACTACTATTATTTCAGGCTAAAAATTCAGTTTTTGGATGATGAAGAAGGTATTATTTCAGCTACCTGGTAGTGATGGAAAATTGAGCAAACAAGTGGCTCAGCCTCTTGGTGCTAATAAAACAAAAGACCTGAAATGCACATACTTAAGAATATTCTCTGTTGCCAAGCAAAGTCTTCCATCTTATCTTTGACAATATATCCCATTTTTGTGAACTTTCTGACTTTTCCAAATTTGCCTTTAGTAGTCTTTTAACTTGCAACTACCACAGAATCCAATTTTTCTGGGCCCTACATCCAGCTAGAAACTACCAGTTGTTTATAGTTTGTTCACAGCAGGCTCAGAACTGTTGTTATTCCGCCTAAAGCTTGGAGTTCAAGTGGTGATGGGTGTGAGCGGGTACTACCAACAAAGGATATAAAAGCTGGAGTATTTCTGGGTAATAACTGCACATTTTAACCCTCTGGCTACTCTAAGAGATGAAGGTGAACCTTAATGTCCAGGATGAGTTCCTATTTCTTTTAATCTTCTTCGGCAGCATAATACACGGTTGTCTAAGCTGTACTACTTATGTTACCAAAAGTTCATCTCAGGCCAGGAGGTAGGTATAGTGAACGAAAGCAGTGTTACTGCTTTTCACAACTGTTGTTTAAATAAATGTAATTATAATTTTAGTGCCACCAAAATAAGTTTGCAAAGTTCAAACTTGCCTTTGTAGACTTAGATTTAAAATTTAAAAAATTCTCTATGCAATTACAAGTCTCAAGTTGAAAGGGTGTTGTGATAAGTCGCTGTCGTCCACTCCCCGCTGTTTATTATTTTGAGTCATGATTTTCATGATTTAGCCTCTGAAATTAAACATTTATTTTAAAGGTAACTTCTCAATCACACTATCATCTATAACAAAGCTTAAGGGAAAAGAAAAACAATGTAAGGTGAGAAACATTGAAATATTTATGTTAGACACTCAAAAGTTTTACAAAGAAATCTCTAAAGACTGCATACTTGTAAGACTGCATCCCTGAAACCATCTAGTGCTGTCATCCTGGGGATTTATTTGTTCTACAACTTCAGGATTCAAGGAAGGACAACTTTTTTGGTAAACATCCTCTGGCAGTTGATATTTTGGAGAACAAATAAACCTATCTTTATATGTTGCTTTATTTTAGCCCCAGGAAGATATTAAATATTATTGTAACAACCTGCTTGTGTTTTGGCACCGTCTTTGCTTATATGATACCATAACAGTTGTATTAATAACGGCTAAAAATATGATCACATTAAACTGTTTGTATCAAACTATGGTTTGTCCTACAGTGCTATTATTGTTTCCATTTTTGTTATGCGTACAAGGTAGAATAGTCTCAAGCAAGTCATTGACAAATGTTCTTAATTTCATTGCTGGGATTGTTTTATTAAATGTTGCGAGGAAAGTGCTCACATCATGAGCTGTTCATCTCCGTCACCCAAGTTGTGAAGTCAGTTATTAATTTCTTTTAGCTATAAGATGGTTTGATTTCAAAAAAATCTTACATGGCAGAAGAGTTAAATATATGTGCGTGTGTGTGTGTATATATATATATATACACACACACACATATATTACATATATATACATATATTACATACATATGCATATATTACATACAATTATTTTACATATATATATAAAATAATTTATATTTATATTTCCACTATGGGTTAACATTCTTCCGCCACCCCTGTCCCCAAGAGTCTCCTAGAACCAGGGGTTAAAGTGAAAAAACTGAGTAAGTTCCACCTTCATCTTGTAGCTGGCACAGAGAGCCAAATCTTACCTATCCAATGTTTTCAGAGCTCTAAGGAATTACTTTGCTTTGGATTTAAGTCTTCTACTTAAAATGGGTGGTAACTATAGCGGAAAAGAATTGTGAACTTCCATCCTCATAATCCAGTAACCTCTGAACTAAACTGTAACATTTACTACCATTAATAAGAAAAGAAGAAAGGAGGAGGGAAAAACATATGTGTATATTCTGTATATTACAGTAATTTGTGATGATTGTCATTATGTAAGTATAATTAAAATATATGTAAAAATGTGTGCATGTGTGAGTATATGTGTTTTAATTGAACCAAAGGATGTGTCACTTTGTTTTAGTAAAGAGACTGAGATTTCAAATGAAAACCGCAAGACCCCTCTCTCCTTTCCTTAGGCCAAAGAGGCCAGTCAAAGGAGGTATTAGATATTTTTGGCTCTGCATCTTTCAATTCTTTGATGTTGTCCCTAATCTTTGTAGTTCTCCCAGAAGTGGAGCATTGGTTTTGCTTTCTTACTTTGACATAGAAGTTTCAGCAGCTTCCACTTGCCTTTCTCTTTGAAAATTACCTCCACTTCATGGGTTAAGGAACCAACGTGATAATACTGCCAGTTTGCTGAGAGCACTGTGAGAGCATTGTCAGACCGAACTCCATTGATTATTTGACCCTCATAGATTCCCACTTTCACTGCTGGATCACCATAATATCCTTTGTGAGCAGAAATTAATTGCTAGTTTAGAGCCCAGTGGTAGGCTGATTAATGGTGCCCCCATATGTGCCCACACCTTACTCTCCAGGACCTGTGACTATGTCAGAGAATTAAGTATGTAGATAGAATAAATGTTGCAAATTACCTGACCTTGGGATGGGAAAAGATACTGTATTATTGAGGTGGGCCCTATATATCACTAGGTTCCTTATAAAGTGGAAGAGGGAGGCAGATGATTGTGTCAAAGTGATATGATGTGATGTGAGAAAGACTTGACCACGCATTCTTGGTTTTGAAGACAGAATTGGGCCAGGAACCAAGAAATGTGTGAAGCTTCTAGAAACTAGAAAATCAAGAAATTCAGATTCTCTCCTAGAAACTTCAGAAATGAAGTCAAATTCACATATTTATATTTTATTTCATTTTGCTGCTATTTATATACATTTAAATTAATTTTAAAGTTCTATTGAATTCAATATTATATTAGTTTCAAGTACAACAAGTGAATAGACATTTATGTACCTTACAAAGTGATCAACACAATAAGTATACGATATTACTGATGTTATTCCCTATGTTGTACATTATATCGGCTTAATCTATAACTAACAATTTGTACTTTTTATTTGTCTTCAACCTTTTTTGTCCATTCCCTCATCTCCTCTTCTGGAAACCATCAATTTGTTTCTGTATTTATGAGTTTGCTTCCATTTTGTTTGTTTTACTTTTTAGATTCCACATATAAATGCAATCACATGGTATTTTGATTTTAGCCCAGTAAGACCCATTTCAGACTCCTGATTTTCAGAACTGTAAGTTTCTGTAATTTGTTACAGTAGCAATAGAAAACTAATACAGAGCCTTTGTCAAATAAATCCTAGAAAGTCTAGACATTTCTCTTTTCCCAATGTGCAGTTAGCTTGGCTAATATCAGCAAGTTCTTCTGTGAAAGAAAATGTATAGCAAGAACTTATGATGCTGTTTATTTCTTTCTCATGGGTACCCTTTCTCCTCTTCATTCACGGAGCTCTGGGTCTTCAAGCCGACTTAAAGGCTTTATTTCTCTGTTCTGATTGTTCAAGTAAGGACTTGTTCATCTGAACTAGAGGTTTTTCATATATGCTGAAATAGTGGGCCTTGTTGGGCTTCTTATCTCGGTTGGCCTTAGAAACCAACAAATATGCCTTCATGTTAAACAATTCTGTTAATACTCTGTCCTTACTCTTTATAATAGTACCAACACTCTCCTTGTGTCCACAGGTAAGTGTTGCTGTTTGGAATCGCCCCTAGAGCCCGCGATCCTCATGGAATTCATTTCAATGACACTATCACCCATCTTCATCTAGCCTGGAAAGCCACCATGGTGCTTTTTAAGAATGCTACCAATATAATTCGTAATGACTTTATGAAGTAAGGTCTAAGGTCTTATGCAGCCTTAATCAGGTTAGGTTGCTATAGTAACATACCAAAAACTGAGTGGCTGAAACAACAAATATTTATTTCTCACAGTTCTGGAGGCTGGAAAATCCAGGATCAAGATGCTGGCAAATTCACTGTCTGAGGACAGTTCTTTCTCTGCCTTGCAGGTAGCTGTCCTCTTGCTGTATCATGTGCACACATGCATGCACCTGGAGACAGAGACAGAGACAGAGACAGAGAGAGAGGGACAGAGAAAGAGAACGATATCACACTCTGGTCTTTTCTTTAAGGAAGTTAATCCCATCATGAAGATCCCACCCTCATGGCTTCATCTAGACCTAACTACCTCCTGAAGGTTCTACTTCCTAATATCATCAAGATGGGATTAAGACTTCAATTTATGAAATTGGGGGGCCACACACATTCAACCCATAGCACAACCTCTCTGGGGAAAAGGTAAAGGGCTGTTGGTGTGCATTCATGATAAATCTACTCCAACAGTTCTATATCGCTAAATCTATGGATCTTTTTTAAAATGTAGGTATCTCAATTTCATTTATAATAGAGTTCCTCAACAACTGCCACTGCCGGGATTTTGAATTTTTCATGTTTCTCTTAGTCATTTGTTATGACAAGTTCTCAGTCTGCCAGGGCTTTTCTTTAAGTCATTTATTGCTATGTGTCCACAGATTTCATGAAATTAAATAACTATTTTTTGCATACCATTAGTTAAGGGTTCCATCTTCTAACATCAGCTAGATGCTAACTATCTTCAGACTCAATTGGATTAGAAAAGTAATGCAAGTTTCCTCAGTGCTTGGTCTGCTGTTGGCAATTGGTTTAGTTCCTCATTGTCTTCTTGGCCTCTTATTTTTACTTGCAGGCAACCATATCGACTGCAGCTAGCTTTGCAAGTAGGGTTTTACCACAAAGCGTGAGTTACCTGACAAAATTTCTAGGAGGACCAAGGAACCAAGTTTTCATAGTGTAGGAGCAATATAGACACGAGAAAGCATCCAACTGTCATGTGATTGATTATCCAGGCAAAATCTTGTTATTACTGCTTGCCTTCAGGGAGTCATAAAATAGAGGGAAAATGAAAAGGTCACAAGGACAAAAGCACCTCTGTGCAACTGCTGCAAAATAATTAATTGCCTCTCCACAGTGTTCATCAAAAGAGCCACTTGTGATTGACTTATGTTACCCTTTGCCTTCTAATTCCCATGTAGGTACATTTGCTTAATAAAACTCAAGTCACCCATGGATCTTGAGTTTTTAAAAAAATTCTAGGAACTTAACCTCTTTTGAAAAATAACTTGTTTTATTTAGGGGATTTCTGTTACAGTAGCATAATCTATTCTATCCTAACTATCATAGAGTAATATATATGTATGTGCATGCATTTATACATATATACACATGCAGACATGGACAAATGGGATATATATTTGCACATATATATGTGTATATATATATTCTTTTGTAGTCTATTTTATTTTTTTGCTAAGAAATATGTTTATTATTCAAAAGTTATTTACTGATTACTTGCTATGTCTTTGAACTTTTCTACATGCTGATGTTACATTTTCTAAATGCTGAGCAAAGCCTGAACAACAAAAATATGAAGAAAATCATACACACACACATCAAGTCAAACAGTTAAACCAAAAACCAAAAGATAATCTTGAAAAATTAGATTAAAATATTCTAATAAACAATGACATTACAAACAGGGGAACAGCAATTCAAATTTGAAATGACCACTAACTTCTCTTCAGAAACAATGGTGATGTATGGCATGAAATAATATTTTTAAACTGGAAAAAAAAAAGCCTACTTTAAAAATCAAACCAGATTTTTAAAACCAATTAAAATATACTGTATAAATGAAGGCAAAATAAAACTTGCAACAGACAGCATAAAAATATTGGAACAGCTATATTAATGTAAGATAAAATACATTTTAAGAGATATAGAGGAATACTACATAATGATAAAAGGATCAATTAATAGGAAGGCCTTATTATAAAAATTGTAGATGAATTTAATAACAAAGCTTCAAAATACAAAGCAAAAATTAACAATTAAGGAGAGAAATAAAATGTCATCCACGATGAGAATCATTAATTGCTGAAACAGGCAGAAACATAATATGATCTGAATAACACTTTTAATTACCTTAATGTAATTAAGGTTTATAAAAAATTACACATGATAATTGAAAAATACAGATTTTTAAAGTGTGCACAACACTTTTACCAAGACAGAATATATGCTGGACTATAAAACTTATCTCACTAAATTAAAGATTTAAAATTATATAGAGTATATTCTTTGATCCCAGAGAAATTAAAGAGAGATCAATAACTATAAGATGCCTAGGAAAATCTCAAAACATTCAGAAGTTAAATAACATAATTTTCAGTAATCCATAGGTCAAGGGAGGAATCACATAAGAATTTACACAATATTTCAAGCTCCATGAAAACAGATACAGAGCATAGGAAAAGCTATCCTGCTGCCTTGTTTTTAGAGCACAGCCACACCTGCTTACTTATGTATTTACTGGCTGCTTCCCTCCTAATGGCAGGATAGAGCATTTGAGACAAACACCATGTGGAACCACCAGAGCGTCTAAAGTGTTCACCATCTGGCTTTTTACAAAACGAGTTTGTAGACTCTTATCTTAAGCCATCACTCGGAGCATGTACCTCTTCTGGTGGGGTGGGGATTTTAGCATACTGATTATTTTGTTTCCATACCTGTACTAATTAAAAGTCACGAATGGGTGAAAGTTGTGGGTTTCAGGGTGTAAGAGATCGAAAGGGTGATTAATATGTGCCAGGCACTAATATTATTATTGATTGGGTTCTGAGTACAGACAGCATTGCTGCATAGAACCATTGGGTTCAAGGCAGTGGCCATGCCCTATCAGAATGTTTTTGTTCATACAGATATAATTCTCATTTATTTTTATTTTTTTGGAAAATACAAACGTGTGTAAATGCAGAATTAAAATCTCTTCATTGAAAATGGCTAAAAAAGGGAAGAAAGAGACCTTGGAAACAAAACTCTGAACTATATGTTGGAAAATATGATTCAAAATGATATTATGCTTTGGAAGTTAAAGAGAAGGTTGCTTTGTTTTTGTTTGAGTTTAATTTCCTTCTAATTGAGTAACTTGAGAATTAAGTTACAAAGACAAGGCAAAATTTGGTTTTAAAATTTACATAGCCAGTGTGAAGTAACTGGCTAATATTCTGTACCCAGTAGAGTCCGATTGAGACAAATTTAGATATCAGCTACTTTTGCATGATTTTTGTAAGGCTTTGAGATGATAGCATACATGTGGAGTACCTATGCTTGGTGCATGACAGGCATTCAATAATTATAGAAGTATTTTTACTGTAATTATTTGTCTTTCCTTTCAACACATGAAGTCACTGCTAATATTCCCACTACTGCTACTAAGAGGTGGTCTGACCCACAAGACAGACTTTGTCAAAGAGTCTAGAACAACAGTCTTAATACTTGGTATGTATTAAGAACACTTGGTATTCTTTCAGTTTGTCCTTCTTGTGTTCACTCCTAGAAACAATGAGATATTTGTGAAGCCTTAATATATTTATCAGTCAGCTGTATATTGACCCAACAATGAACTGTCATAGAGAGAATTACACAGGTGCACATATGTGTATGATAGACCCATGGTTCTTCAATATTAGAAGTGCTCTCAGGGGAAAGATGGTAAACACTAAATCTTAGTGAGAGTCACACAGCTTTTAGAAGGCAGATTTTTATTTTATTTTGCCGTAAGGGCTAATGTAGTGTCAGTGACATTTTGTAAACAAATAAACAATGCTTCTTCTGGGGCTGCTAAATTTGATATCAGAAAAAAGATGATAAGTTGCACTCATCATGTAGTCAAATTATGCTTACAAGCTATTGTGTGATAAAATATAGTTTAGGCAATCACTCAGTTGAAAAAAATCCAGATATTTGTACGGATTGATGGCTGTTGTTCCATTAGGTATCACTGTTGCATTATTTTAAGGGTGATATCATTAGCCACCGGCACAGGCAAAATATAAGAACTAAATGTTAAAAGAAAAGGTGACCTTCCTTTTTAGAACACATATAAATAGTAAATGAGTTCTATACCCTCCAACATTGATGTTTCAAGGTAATTTAATAACAGGACCCTTAACTAAAATACTGAAGTGTGATACTATATATCACACTTAGAGGCATTCACTGCTTGTAAGGCAATTAGTTACAGTGACTTTTCCAATCCCACCATATTAAATTCAATTAATCTATCATTGGTTGAAAGATACCTCGGTTTTATTAGACATTTTCTAGACACTCACAGTCATTAATAACACTCGTATATTCAGAGTTGTAGCCTGGAGAGACAGGTGTTTATTCATTTCCAACACAATAGTTCAGACATTATATTTAGTTTCTACAATAGCTGTCTGTTGGTCAAGGTTGTGCGTGTGTGTGTGTATGTGTGTGAATGAGAGAGGGAGGAAGACAGAAAAGGGGCGGAGGGAGAGAAAGAGAGAGAGAGAGGATATGAATTGGGGGGGAGAGAATTTTATTGTTAACCTCCTTTTCACTTTCAAAATAATCCCCTTCTCCTTCCCCTCAAACCAAGCTGATTTTCACGTTAGTATGCTGTCTCCAAGAAGAGGCAGAGACTAGATTTTTGTGTTTATAATACATGTGATCCTTTTAACAGCACTGTGTTCTTATAGATATTAATTCCGATTACAAAGGAACAGTAGTTGATATTAAAACTGTTACAGATTAAAGAAAGGAAATAACGTGGAACAGAAATGTATCTCTACTATTGTAAATGGCAGTCCTCAAGCGACTTTTAGGGAGCACGTTTGTCACTAAGAACTCCAGCATTGGAGTGAGAGAAGTATGAGCCTGAGTCTCAGCTACGCTGAAGTTCTTTGCTGAGATGGCTGAGATTTGCTGATACTGGGCAAGGTAATTATGTTCTCTACATCTTATTTTCAGCATTCAGAAATGGGGGAAAAAATACCTATTGCATTGGCTTGTGTGAATTAGTATTAAAATCATCATGTATTTGTTTCATGATGTCTAAACAAGCAATTATGTACGTTACTGACAGTGTGTTGCATTTTAAAGTGTTTGAAGAATGCACAGCACTCTGCTTAGTATATGGCAGAAAGAGAGAGAGAGAGAGAGAGAGAGAGAGAGAGAGAGAACACAAGAAATAACACCTGCTACTGCTAGTTGCCCACCAATTAGTCATTCTCTCTTTCAGTTTTGCAAACAGAATTCTGATGTTATTCACATTTGAGGGAAGGGATGTGCTCTGTGTAGGGTATAACTAGTGATAGATTGGTCAATTATATTAATAATGTGCTTTTTTTTCCTTTTTACCTGGTTTATGATTAAGCATGTGATCTCGTTCCAGCTAAAATGATGTAAAAGTAACACTGTTGAGGGACTTGGAGGGGAAAAGTTTCCTGTCTAATTAAAAGAGAGGTCAGGCCCTTCACTCACTCCCTTCCCAACTTTGCCTTTGAACACAGTTATATGCAACTGAGGAGTTTGTTGCAGCCTCTGGCAATCATGAGGGAGGAGTCCAGACAGTCATAAATGACAGAAAGGCCTGACATGGTTGAGCTGCTGAATTAACCTCTGAACTTCTTGTCATTCAAGATTTATTAATATAACCACATGTTTAGGCCACTGGACAGTAGGCATGCTATTACTTGAAGCTAAAAGCATTTTAAGGCTATAGGCATGTTTAAAATGAATGATTGTATCAAGTTCTTTATCTGAGAGGTCCCAAATGTAGAAAAAAGAAATAATACTCTAAAATGCTTAAATTTAATAATTGATATATTTCATCCATACATTTATTCAACACATGTTTTTTGAGATCTAAAAGCAAAGCAAAGAAATTAGGTACTGGATGGGGGCAGGCAGTAAACAAATTAGGCAAGGAGTTAAGCTCTGTGATCTAAAATTCCATGGGATTTGGAAGTTTGCAGAACAAACTGTTAATCTGGTATTGCCAGAGCAAGCTTTCTCAGAGCCTCTGGAAAGTGAGGGTAAAGTGATCTCTACCTCTAGTATTACTTCAGAGATTGGAGATTAATGCTATCATTTATTATTTAGGCATTATCTCTAACCTCAATAAATAATAGTTGAATGAATGGTTGAGCAAGTGGTATATTTTCTCATTGGTACTAATAATGATATATTTTATCTAAAGTTTAGTTCTCTAAAGAGAATGGAGCATAACTCATTTTAGAAGACATCACTTAAAAACCACTTATTAGAAATTTAAATAAGGTTGTTGAAATGTTCATGAACCAAAAGGCCTTGGAAGGATGGCATCGATGCTTCATTTGCTTTCTTGTGGATTTTTTACTCTGCATTGTATTGAAACACTAATAATGTATCTTTTGCTTTAATCATGTAGGCCAAAATGAAATTTATGTTTATTTGAAAATAGTAGTCTAGGATGATCAAAGAAAATTTCCTTATGTTAAAAAAGCCAGGTAAGTATATCTTCTCATACAAAATATAATTAATGCACATAGAAAAATTTATTGACATAAAATTCAGCATGTATAATAATGACTCTTAGAATATCAATATATATGTGATCTTTATTAATTTCCACCTATTTTTACTGTCATATACATAAAATCATATAGTGGAAAATTTGCTATGACTAATGAATTTGCAGCCATATTGAATTTAATGTAAAGAATAAGGTATATTCTCAAACACTTAAACAGTTATTAACAATAATAATCAAAGTTGACATTTATTGAACATCTACCATGTGCTAGACCTTGTTCTGAGCACTATATGTATATTAAGTAATTTAAACCTATGATGTTACTCTTATTTTTATTTTACAGAGGAGCAAACTGAGACATGGGGAAGTTTATTAACTTGCTTAAAGATACACAGCCAGTAAGTGGCAGATCTGGGATATGACCTGGGATAAATCTAGGCACTGCTATGGATTCCATGGTCTTAATCATATAAATGACTTGGAGGAGGTGGCATTTATATTAGTAAATCATTTGTAAGTGCTAATGGTTCTGTTCTTAAATGCTTAGGGATTCTGAGAAATAAAAAAATCAATAATGCTTGGAGTAAATATTAGCAGTTTCTTGAAGGAAGAGGGGTCTTCCTAGAAACCTGAACACATCGTGTTTTTTGAAAAATATTTATTTAATATTTTTAGAGAGAAGAAAGGGAGAGAAAAAGAGAGGTTGAGGAACATTGATCAGTTGCCTTCTGCATGTGCCCTGACCAGACTGGGGACTGAACCAGCAACTCATAATGTGTGTGCCCTGACCGGGAATCGAACCGGTGACCTCTCCCTTTGCTGGATGGCCTCAAACCAGCTGAGCCACACCAGTCAGGACTGAAAACACAATGCTTTCGATAAGCACTACCTAAAGGAGGGTGTACATTTGGGCAGGACAAAGAGCATGAGAAAAGACACTAGTGTGGGAATGAGCATGGAATACATATGGAACTTTAAAACATGGATAAAAATGGTGTCAGAAAAAAACATCTTTCTATTGCCTCTTTGTCTATTCCTGTTCTTTGTTGTCTGCATGCTTATCTATTCCCCTCAGAGCCTTCTTATAATTAAATGATGTGACATGCTTAATAATAACTCCCTAAAGATATCCACATCCGAATGTCTGGAACCTTTGAATAGGTTATGTTACATGGCAAAAGGCACTTTGCAGATATAATTTAGATTATAAACTTCAAAATAGATTACCCTGGATTATTTGGCTGGGCCCAATCTCATTCCATGAGCCCTTATCTCTGGCTGGAATCAGGAAGATGCAAAACAGCAGAAGGCAGACTGGATGCCATGGAAGGGAAATAGGCCCCAAGCCTGAGAGCAACTCAACATCCTTCTGCTGGTTCTGAGATGTTAAATGTAAGCACTAGAAAGATACTTCTAAGAGTTCAGGTGTCCCTGTCTGACAGCAAGCAAAGGGAGCAAATCCTACCGTTTTAATCGAACAGAAATGTGCAATGATGTGAATGAGCTAAGTGGCTTCCTCTCCAGGGCCTGCAACAAGGAAGAGAGCCCTGTGAGCGCTAGGTTTTCCGTAGTGAAACCCATCCCAAGTTTCTGACCTAAAGCTTGTGAGTGTTGTAAATTACCAAGTTTGTGGCAATCTGTTACAGCAGTAGAAGATTATATTTGGACTATGCCCAAGGCAAGGAAGGGCAAGTAGTGGTAAAACTACCATTTTTCTTTACTGCCCACTTTAAATCCTGATAACAATAGAATATATTAGGTCTCTCTGGAAAAAGTTCAACCATTTTTAATATAACGAGATCTATGTAACCTGGTAGCCAAGGGGAGTGGATTGGAATGCGCATGCGTGAACGATGATGACTTCATTGTGCTAGTCAGTGAGGGCAGTAGACCCTGTTGAGTGAGCATGTGTCCTGTGTGGCCATTGCATACAAAATGACTGAGCGAGTAGAGCAACGAATCTGCATCAGATTTTGTGTTAAGCTTGAACATTCTTCTGTGGAAACTATTCGGATGATTTGGGAGGCCGCAACTATGGGTAACTTGTGATTGGGAGCTTCATCATAACAATGTCCCCACTCCATGCATCACGTCTCATGCAAGGGTTTTTGGCAAAACATCAAACCACCCAGGTGACTTTGCTCCCCTACAGCCCAGATTTGGCACTCTGGAACTTCTGGCTTTTCCCGAAACTAAAATCACCTTTGAAAGGGAAGAGGTTTCAGACCACTGATGAACTTCAGGAAAATGTGATGGAGCAGTTGATGGTAATTGGGAGAACAGTGTGAGGTCCCAAGGTGCCTAATTTGAAGGGGACTGAGGCATCATTGTCCTGAGTACAATGTTTCTCGTATCTTGCATCTCTTCAATAAATGTCTCTATTTTTCATATTACGTGACTGGATACCTTCTGTATAAACCTTGTAAATAAATCCAAAAATCTTTTTCTCACATTACTATGGAGACTCATATTAAAAATTGCCCTTACCAATTTTTCTATCTAGGTTTTTAATTAAAGTCATTATTTCTCAAGGTGCTTTTAAAAATGGTTAATTGAGTAGATTTTCTCTCTTAATTTTCCCTTCTGCATAGTAGAAGTTTCCATTTACCTGCAGTATTTTTTGTTTTAGTCAATACTTATAGGAAAACAGTGGAACAAGGATTGTGCTTACTTTGAGAATTTTATATGATTAGATCTTTTATGGATTTTTATATGGAAGGATGAGAGAAAACAGTCTTGCTTACTTGTATGTTGAAATATAAAAAGAAAAATTTATTTGTCATGAGAAACTTACTGGTAACACAGGTTAGTTATGGTTTCTGAAAAATGATATTTATGCCTCTTGCCAAGGAAAAAATTCCAAAATTGAATGTGCATTTCCTCTTGGTGTATCTCTGTGTTAAGGTTCATGTTCCAGGCTTTATCATAGTCTACTGCCCTCATGTGGATTCTTTGTGAGGTCTGAAAACAACTGCTTAATTAAAGATAGTACTCAAGTTAGTAACCTCATCTTTTCTCTTTTACCAGTAATCTGTTTAGTTTTATGTCTATGAAGGAAAAAAAAACACTTAATTTTTGGATAGTTACTTTTCAACATCAAAGATGCAAAATGTATCTGAAAGGAGCATTCTATCCTAGACAAATTTTCATTAAAAGTTTAGTAAAATAACCAGCAATACTATTGAGCTTAGAACAGAGACTGTATTTTCTTCTGCTGATTAAATTTAAACACTTTTTGTTGATTAGCTATTTTTGTTGTTGCTACATTCAAATAACTGAAGCTTTGTTAAATAGAAATGTCTTATTGATCAAACTGCTAAAATTACTTTGCACTAAGAGGAATGTAGAATTTAAAATGTTACGTGCTTAATCTTAAGTAGAAAAGAATTACAGAGATTGTTGGGGTGAGCTGAATTCTAATGATTCAGGTTATGTTTATCTAATTTCTTTTGAGAATAGTACTCATGTTTTAATGGGTGTGTTTTATTTCATGTTGATTCCAGAACCTATATCATTGATTATCTCAGTGTTTAAAGAAAAAAAAAGGCTTAAATTCATAATTTTTATTGTATTTAACTGCTCTATTTCAGAACAAATTGTTTACAAATCCCCAACATTACCTGAAGCCAGGGCCTCTTTATTGTAACTCTATGGTTTAAGCTAATAGAACCAAATCTACACAGATATTCTAAAAAATTATTTTCAGATTTTTATATTTTATAAAGCATTTTTATTATTTTCCACCTGGTTGTAAGGATAATACATTATCATTCTGAAAAGTTTGGGGAAACTTGTATAAACAAGGTAGTAAAAATCACCTCTGACAACAATATAAATACAGTGTTGCTATTTGGGGGGATGCTTATTTTAAGACATTTTATTGTGCATATTAATGGGATACATTTTGAGAGAAAATTAATATATTTTACGACTTTCTTATCACAAGATCTCCCTCTTTGTTGGCCCAAGAACTTCTTTTACCTAGGGGAAATATATAGATTGTCACAGATGAGGTATCGAAAAAGAAAGAATGATAATAAAGTTTTGACATTCAGAATAAGATTTTTAGATAGTCTTCAAAACCAGTCTTCATAAAAGAGATTAATTTTTCTAAAGTTATTTTAGCTCATATTTGACCTATCAAGGGGAAGATCAACATTTTTATTAATTTGGAGAAGATACTTAGTCTTCCAATAAGACAAGATTTTAGAATTGGGAAGAAGTTGGAAATGTGACCAAGAAAAGGTGGGAACATGAGACAGACATGAGAGGAAATAAAAGGGGAAAACGAGCTTGAGGTAGTCAAGATCCAGACCCAGTTAAGTCCCCTTATTTCCCTGTCTACAATCCAAACCAAGGGCTAAGCTCAAAATGGGTGGAGGCAACAGGGAGCTGTGGGTAGTGAGGGCGTTGATTTAAAAATAATACAAAGTTGAGGAAAGCGCTAAGGTCAGTAGGAATTGAACTAAAATGGGGTGATCGTTTAAAGAGACAGAACTGTGAGTTGCGATAGAGCTGTCAGCTTAGGCAAAGAGAGAGGGTGTGTGCATAATTCATATGTAAGACCTAGTTTCTCTATGGTGCTGTGCTGAAATGAGTGCCAGTATGTCAACAAGGCCAGGCCATTGTCGGCATGGGCTGGACTCCTAGCAGAGGATACAGATGGGTCAGGAGGTAGATGGAATATATGGTAAAGCTTCAAATATCATTTTAGCTGGTGAGAGTTATATGGAGTCCATGTCAACAGGAAATTCTACTGAGAAAATATTGAAGGTGTAAAAAGATCATGAGCTACATCCATGACATGAGTTACACTGTCAACAACAACTTGAATGCTAGTATGAGAGCCATGCAAACAGGGGTGTTGTTAGGCCAAGAGCAGCCACTGACCACATTGCTGATGCAACAACCTGCTTCTTCTATTCAACATGGTCACGTGAGCTCTTTGCTCACATTTATCAGGACATCATCTTGAAGGGGTGCAGGAATTTGGTGAAGCACATTATAATATGTACAAAATATTTATCCATCTCTCGAAATATAATTATTATATAAGTATATGTGAGTATACACACAGACACATACACATGCATACAGAGGAAATGCTGTTGTTCTAATTTTATGAGTTATATTTTCTTTTCAACTTTAATGTTATACATTTAAAAATGTTATGTTCATCTTGTGTAATATAACATAAATAATTATAAAACATACATTTATGGAATAAACTCACACTTCAGAAGCCTACCTTATATTTCTTCTTAGTTATAATATTCACCCTGCTCCAAGAAGTATTCATTGACATGCTTTTACAAAAACTATTCTCTTATTAGATATACTTTATCACCTTTAGATAGTACCCTAAACAATATGATATAGTTTTGCTCTCCTTGGTCTTTACATAATAAAATTATGCTATATGTTTTATTTTGTCTCTTTTTTAATAAAACATTTAAAAAAGTATTTAATCTATTTTGTTGCATAAAGCTATAATCATTTCTATATGTACATAGTATATCATATGACTTTATTTTTCCCTTTTGGATAACATGTGGGCTATTTTCAGTATTTTGCTTCCAGAAACCAAACTATCCTGATCACTCTTGTATCTTAAGCATAATTGTATGCATTTCTTTTTATTTTTCCTTCAGTTTTTTATTTAATTTAAAAAAATTTTTTGAAGATTTTATTTATTTTTAGACAGAGGGGAAGGGAGGGAGAAAGAGAGAGAGAGAGAGAGAGAGAGAGAGAGAGAGAAACATCAATGTGTGGTTGCCTCCTGCACCCCCCCATTGGGAACCTGGCCCGCAACCTAGGTGTGTGCCCTGACTGGGAATCAAACCGATGACACTTTGGTTTGTAGGTTGTCGTTCAATCCACTGAGCTACGCCAGCTGGGTGTATGCATTTCTATAGCATATATGATGTGTGTGGAATTGTATCACAGGGTATGCATATATTTTACTTCATTAAGAATGTAAAATTATTTTCCAGATAGACTAGACCAACCAAATCATTCTTAGTACTCTTTAAATTTTGTTTTACTTGAATAGATACAGTATTGTTTTGTATCTGTTCTTTAGCTGGGCATTTAGGTTGTTTTCTTTTCTTTAAGATTACATATAATGCTACAATAAATGTCTTTGTCCACTTTGTTTCTCCATTTTATTTATTTATTTTTCATTTTTAAATTATTTTTATTTTTCAATCATGGTTGACATACATTATTATGCTAGTTTCAGGTAATATGCCTCAATGATCAGACATTACATAACTCACTAAGTGATCATCCTGATAATTCTTGCACCCATCTGACACCATGCATAGTTATTAGAATATTATTGACTATATTCCTTATGCTATTCTTTACATCTCAATAACTACTCTGTAGCATCTAATTTGTATTAATTAATCCTTTCACATTTTTCACCCATCCTCCCAAACCCTTCCTATCTGGCAACTCTGAAAATGTTCTCTGTATCTATTAACCTCTTTCTGTTTTTCTTGTTCATTTATCGTATTTTGCTGTATATAAGGTGCACTTTTTTGCCCAACTTTTGGAGGGGAAGATAAGTATGTGCATTACACATGGGTGTAATGGTTACATACCATGGGTATAATAATGGGTATAATAACCCTGAGTATAAGGCACACAAAAACGTGGGTGCACATTATATATGGCAAAATACTGGTATTTTTTTATTCAATTGTTGATAGATCTGTATTTATTGCCACTTTATTGTTTATATTTTTTATCTATCTTCTTCTCCTTCTCCTTTTCCTTCTTCTTCTTCTTCTTCTTCTTCTTCTTCTTCTTCTTCTTCTTCTTCTTCTTCTTCTTCTTCTTCTTCTTCATGACCTTTTAACATTTTATATACTGGTTTAGTGGTGATGAACTCTTTTGGTTTTTTCTTGTCTGGGAAGTTCTTTATCTGCCCTTCATTTCTAAATGATAGCTTTGGTGGGTAGAGTCATCTTGGTTGTAGGACCTTGCTTTTCATCACTTTGAATATCTCTTGCCAATTCCTCTGGCCTGCAAAATTTCTGTTGAGAAATCAGTTGACACTCTTATGGGAGCTCCCTTGTACATAACTAACTGCTTTTTTCTTGCTGCTTTTCAGACAATCTCTTTGTCTTTAAACTTTTGCATTGTAATTATGATGTTTTCTGGTGTGGTCCTCTTTGGGATCATCTTTTTGGGACTCTCTATGCTTCCTGGACTTGTAGGTCAATTTCTTTCACCAGGTTAAGGAAGTTTGAAAATTTTGTGTCATTAATTTTTCAAACAGGTTTTCAATTTCTTACTCTCCCTTTCCCCTTCTTCTGATACCCCCATGATGCAAATGTTGACACCTTTAAAGTTGTCCCAGAAGCTCTTTCCACTGTCCTCAATTTTTTTTCTCTTCTAATTGGGTGTTTTTTGTTTTCTTACATTTCATATCACTGATTAGGTCCTTGACTTCATCTACTCTACTGTTGATTCCCTGTAAATTATTCTTTGTTTTAATTGGTGCTTCCTTCATTTCTGACTGATCCCTTCTTATGCTATTAAGGTTTTTACTAAGTTCAGTGAGCGTCCCTATTGCCAACTCTGGTAGTTTTGAACTCTGCATCTAGTAAATTGCTTGTCTCCATTTTGTTTAGTTCTTTTTCTGGAGTTATTTTCTGTTCATTCATTTGGGACACGGTTCTTTGTCTCCTCATTTCGGCATCCTCACTTTGTTTGTTTCTATGTATTAGGTAGAGCTGTTACATCTCCCAGGCTTGGTAGGTGGTCTAATGTAGTAGGTATCCTGTAGCATTCAGTGGCACAGCCTGGTTTGAGCAACAAAGCAATCTGCAGATGGCTGCCACTTGTGCTGGACTTGGAGATGCCCAGGTGAGGCCAAGTTGTGAACCAAGTTTGGTTGCTGCTAGTAGTAGACTGGGCACATATTAGCAAGAGGTATAGGCCATGCTGAGCCCAGATGTGACTTGTTTGAGAGATTTTAGGAAATCTGAAGCAGAGCCAAGACAGTTCATTTGTATAGAAACACCACTGGAGAGCTTGGGTGGGCCTGCAAGTTTGGTGGGGTGGGACCTTAGGGAATCACCAGGGCAAGGCAAACAGTGTGAACCAGGTTGATGGAGTCTCAGATATGTTGCCCATTTGCTAGCTCTTGGGGGTGGCGTACTCAGAAATGGAACACTGTGCTCTGCTAGCAGTTCCTTCTGGGGGAAAGCTATATGCCCCAGTTCTTGCCCTGATGTCAGACACTTCAGTTCCACCTTGTATGCCTCTGGTACCTTTCAAACCGCTACTCCCATGATGGAGCTCAGACACAGTGGACCATTTAAGAAGAATGCCTGGAACTCCATAAGCTCTCCTCCCTCAGCCTCAATCCAAGCTCATTTTCCTAGTTAGGAGTTATAGGCATTTGTCTCTCTTGGCACTAGAACCCTGGGCTGGGGGACATGGTATGGCATTTGGACTCCCTGCTCCTCAGGGGAACTCTGCAGCTGAGATATCCCTCCTGATTTTTATCTGCCATATGTGAGTGTGGGACCAGCCCTATTCTGCATCTCCACCCTTTCTACCAGCCTCCATGTGGATAGTTTTTAATTCCCCAACCATAGGGACTTTCATTCAGCCAGATATCAGATAGTTCTGAGTGATAGTTTTTCTGCAGTTTAGTTATAATTTTGACGCAGTTGTGGGAGCAAGTGAGCACTACATTTACCTATGCTGCCATTTTACCTAGAAGTTCTTCTTTAGCCACTGTGTCAAATTTTCTATTTTTACCCATACAAACAGTTCTCAGGTTTTTAAAATTATTTGATCAAGAGTTTGATCATTTTTGTGGTTCTTGATATAAGTTTATATTTAAATAATTTCTTTTTTATAACACTCTGCAAATATCTCAGCTACCTTGTAAAGCATACTGCTGTTAATTGAAAGTCAGTTGTGCCCTGACTGGCTAACTCAGTTGATTAGAGTATTGTCTTAATATGCCAAGGTTGCAGGTGTGATCCCTCATCAGGGCACATACAAGAAACAACCAGTGAATACGTAAGTAATTGGGACAACAAATTCTTCCTTCCTCCCTTCCATCCTTCCTTCTTTTCTCTTTTCTCTCTCTCTCTTTCTTTCTTTCTTTCTTTCTTTCTTTCTTTCTTTCTTTCTTTCTTTCTTTCTTTCTTTCTTTCTTTCTCTCTCTCCCTCTCTCTCTTTCTTTCTTTCTCTCTCTCCCTCTCTCTCTCTTTCTTTCTTTCTTTCTTTCTTTCTTTCTTTCTTTCTTTCTCTCTTTCTCTCTCCAACTCCAAAAATCAATCAATAAATTATTTTATTTATGTATAATAGCATCAAAGGAGAAATAGATTTGGCAGAATCAAGTGTGCTGTTTATGTGTTTTCTCTTGTATATCAGCTATTGATTATTAACAGAAGTGTTTCCCAATTTTCCAAAATAGTAGAAATGTTTTTCTATTTAAATTTTTTCCTTAGAACATTGAAATTATGTTATTCTGAAAACACTTTTTTTAAAAATTGTACATAATTTCTGGGATTATCTTTTGTTAAAGAAAAAAACTCTCATATTAAAAAGTCTTAGAATCTTGTTCTGATACACAGAAGAATCAAGAGATTCTGTTTTTATGACTAGAGCCAAGAAAAACACTAGATGCAAAATATGTTTATATAAATAATCATATTTCTAAGTGAAATTTTAGGGCTACCTGGAGAAAAATGAAAACTCAATCTAAAAGCTTCTCAAATGTATATCAAATATGCAATTTTTATATTGATTTAAAATGACATTGGTTATTCTTAAAATTATTTAAAAAATTTTTAGTACTCATATTTTCTATAAAATTCCCTGAGATTTTACTTCAAAATATCTTTCCCCTTGGATGCAGTTATTTTTAAAGAGTTAACTATGCAAAAAGCTAAGCTGTGACTCAAGAATCACCGTGCTGGGAGTGACCTCCACAGGAAAGGTAAATCTACTGAGACTGCCCAAGACGGAACTGTGCTAATGCCAGTGCATTTTATTGGGATTGAATTTCCTACAAGTAGAGCTGAATTAACCAGGGCCCTCAACTTTTTTCCCTTTAGTAGAGGCCTGAATGATTTGATTTCAAGTCACTTGGGGTTTTAAGAAACAAAATCCTCCCCCATTAAAACTGCATGGTGTTTATGGCCACCACTGGGATGGTTTAAAAAACAATGATAAAAGTGGACTTATGAAAAATAAAGCTGGCTAATTATAGCAAATGGGCTTAATTTAAAAACCACAGGTGCCTCTTTTATAAGCTTTTGTTGAGCTCTTGCCCATAGCATGTTTATATGACAAGGTTAGATCTGAAATTTTTGCTGTAGCCAGCTTTAAATGGGAAACATTTGTTCACCTCTATTTACAGTTCAGACAGTTCAGACCACAAATGATGTCATAGAAATGATAAAACTTTGGAAAGCTTGTTTCTGCCTTGAGGAATATTACATTTGATTCATTTTTTATAGAATTTAACTAAAACAATTTCAATTAATGCCTTGGCAAAGAACCCCTTTGCTAATATATTTTTTGTTAAGTAGAACTATAAAGGGACTTAATAGTTCATAGTATTTTACTTTTAGAAATCTGTGATATGAGAAGCATTAACATATATTTAGTGAAAATATTTTTTGCTGAAATAACTTCAGGTAAAGTGGATATATATGAGATTTTAAATAAGATGTGTGTGATTTCATATTCTAGGACCTAAAACATCTCTTCAAGTATATGTACACATTTCTGCACTGACATTTCATTTGCAAGTTTACTTTAATTTGGCTATGTTAACGATGTTCATTTCTTAGAAGTGTAATATATTTTATTCAGAAGACCCTGTAAATCTCCAGAAATGAGAATATCTATTTTACTCTTTGCCTAACATATATATATTTTCCTGACATAGTTTGAATAGATGTGATAAGATTTTAAATCTTCTAATCTAGATGCTTAGAGTTTAGGTTGGTTCTTGAGGTCCTGATGTTTATAAATCAAGCAGGCATCTAATCTTGTTGTTGAATTGTTAGAACTTCTGGGTTATAATCAAAGATTTTGACTAGAATTACTTAGAGAGATTCAAGGATAAAGCCAATGAACACCAAGGATTACCCTCTTGAAATTAGCCCAGAGCAGTAGAGAGAACAGCAAACAAACAACCAAACCAAACAACAACTAAAACCAAATTAAATGTTGCCAGCTGCTATTCAATACAAACATTATATCATAAACAAATCACAAAAAATTCAGTAAATGACATCATTTCAGGTGTATTGAATCAGTGCATAGATTAGAATGAGCTATGATGTCCCATATATTGAATGTAATTATAGGTGTGCATCTATTTGGTTTTTATATTTATCATGGAAAAATTCATACAAGTCATTTTGGTTTGATTATCTTTTACATTAGTTTAATGGTTATGTTTGGAAAATATATGTTATGCCCCAGAACAATACCCTGAGCTCTTCATCTATTCAATCAAGCTGGTGGTCCTCTCTTGCAGAGTTCTTGGGAGAATTGCAGGGACTCAGTAAATGGTGCAATTATGCTGTTTTTGCATTAACATATACATTTATAGCATTTCTTATTTAAAAAATCACTCTGCTTTGCAAAACTACTTGTTTATCAACAATTGCTAGTTAAACAGGCTCACTCATGTTTAAGACAGTCATACATGCAGATCAAACATGAACAAATATCAATAACAACTAGCATGAACCAAAAATTACTGCATTTTAAGGAAAATCATATGTAACTTTATATCCATCAAAATATATTTCCATTCTTATCATTATTTTATATTTTTAAAGACAATTCTATTGAAGAAAGATAAATAAGCCATTTCCCCATTAATACAATTAATCATTATCTTACTAACAGCAGTTTATTTGGCATCTATTACATTAAAAATGGTATCCACAATAAGCATTACTACTAACTTTTATAACATAATATTATCCTAAGTTTTTACATGATAAAAGTGAGAGCTGAGGAGGTTATATATTTTGTCCAAAGTGACCAAAACATGAAGTAAATATAGGTTTCTCTGATTCCTGCTTTCCCTGTTTTTTTAGAAATGCAGTCATCATCTTTCCTCAAGGTGAGCTCAACTAGCCAACTGATGTATATAGACTTTTTAGTTTAGAGCTGATTACCTGCATTTGGTTAAGAATAACTTAATATTGCTTAATCTTTTCTGTACTATTGTTGCTACAAAAATATTCGATTCAGTTCTTTTACATAGCAGTTGAACACAAATTATAAGGCAACAATGGAGTCAATATGGTGAATATATATTGATGGACATTCCAGGCAGAGAACCACCATAGGTACAAATGTAGTGGGGTAGAGACAATTTTTATATATTTTTTACTTCATTTTGCCATAAAAATGAAAAAATAAGAGTCAGAATGTCAGCTTCATATTTCTGGTATATATTTTTGATAAATGTACTTGTATTTATATATTATAATATATATGCATTTATAATTATATTTACAATTTAAGTTAAAACATATTGTAAAATATTTAGTCACTGTATACTACAGGGTCTAGTAGACTTTGAGAAAAGACAATACCATTGCAAAAGCGGAAGAATTACAGCAGTAATTCCCAAATTCCACTGGGTAAATAGCAAGTTGTACCTCTATCCTGAAACTAAGAAATATCCCTTGTTTAGGACACATTGCTATATCTGCTCTACCTCTCCAATCCATGTTTTCCATGGTTTTGGCTCCTCCTTTCTAGAAATTCTGTCTTTTTCCATTACACCCTTTGGACTTATCTAAGGAGTTTACCGAAGAATATCCCATCTTTAGAGGCTGAAGAATATCCTGCCCATAAATGTTTGGGGTCTCACAATTCCTCCTCAAAGATCAAATGTTTGTCATTAATAATTTAGTTTAACCATACTGGGCAATAGACAACATTTTGGTTTTATTATTCATGCATCAATCTGTGATTAATTTGATATTTCCATGTTTTTATTGTAGACTAAAATATGTTTTCTCCATAAATATGCATATTTAAGATTGATTAAATTTACTTAGCATAGTGGACACAAAGAAAAAAACATGTTTAATGCCTCAAGAATGTTCCACGAAGGAGATTGACAAGAATATCAAAAGTTAAGACATTGCACAACAAGTGTGGTAAAATTGACTGTGTTAAAGCTTTGGGAGCAAGGAAGAACGCCAATCCAGTGCAGTAGATCAGAGATTTTTCCCCCTTTTGCTTCCCTTCATCCAGCACCCGCCACTTCCTCAGGAAATCCCCCACAACTTTGTTCATGTCCTGTGGCCATGCGTGTAAGTTTTTGGGCTACTCCATGTCCTAGGCTATACCGTACATCCCCATGGCTATTCTGTAACTATCTATTCGTACTTTTTAAATCAGAGATAGTTTCTTACCTAAGGTAATTTTTTTTCCTAGACCAAATAATAGAAAATAATTAGCAAGAGAATGAAGGATGTTCCAACAGAGAATGTGTTAAAGCAGGGCATCCTGGGAAACAGACGTTGATTTGAGAAAAAGTAAATGACCTTTCATGGCTGGCGTACAGCCTGTCCAGTGGGAAATGAAGGGAGAAGAGTTCAGTTGACAAAGTATGTTAAGCAATTTGAATTTTATCTTGAGGATCATAGGGAAGACAATGAAGTATTAAAAATAGGGATCAAGCTTGGGTCTGAATAAAGGATTTGCAGGGAATAATTAAAGGAAGACATGGTCATACTGGAGCCTGAAGGTAAAGGTAGGAACCTAGAAATTTCAATGAACTGAATCAGGGTAGAGACAGGCAACGTGGAGAGAGACTGAGAATGTGGAGTTTTGAAGCTTTTTGATTAAGTGAAGGTAGAGGAATAAGGACCAGAGAACAATTCTCAGTGGTCTTATTTCACAAAAAATATTTGAAAAGGAGGAAATGGTTTTATGTGATGAGATTAGCCATGATGAGGCTGAATGGTCTCAATATTCAATGGACAATTAAGTATAAATTTGGATATGTTTATGTCTAAATCTCAAACAAAAAGAAAAGTCACCCATATATGGGTGCTGTGAGTCCAGGGAAGAGTTAGAGGTAAAAGAACTGGTAGAGAAGCAAAAAATAGTAGTGAGATAGCAGATGCGAGAAAACCTTTCCTGTGGAAGTGAAGAGGGGAACTATTGTCAATAGAAAAGGTTGTGGATGGTACTGAAGTCAATCAGGAAACAGGTCCAATGAACGGGGCCACTAGGAAATAACAGATGACTTCAGAGGGAGTGATTCCAGGACGATGTCCCACCCAAGGTTTCTGAATGGTGAGATGGAAATGGAAGGCAAGGAAATGGAGATATGGAATATTAATATTGTTATATTAATACTAATAACTGGATTGGAGTATTATTCAACTTGATAATGAAAGAAAGAAGGATGTTAAGGCAAAACTAAGATTGTTTGTGTTCTTAATATTTCTTAATGTTTGGAGAAACTCTAGCGTTCTGTTGCGGGGGGTAAGGCGCTGGAGAAAGGTAGTGAACTGAGCTGTGATGCTTCTTTGAGCAAGGTGCTAAGGAAGGACAGGGGCTGATCATGAAAGAAATATGAACCAAGTGCTGAAACAAAAGATGTTTCATCTTTTGAAAAGGAAGCAAAGTATTTATGAAAATAAACTTAAAGATTATTACTAAGTTTTTAAGTAGTAAAGTTAAAGATTTTTAGCTTTCATTTTATCTAAATATTTTGGTTTTTGTTTGATATGCAAGGATATTCACTGTTGAACTAAATGGCAATATGAATTCTCTGAAAAAAACCTACCATCAGAAATAGCAGAAACAAATAAGTACTGATTGGATATACAAAATCAATTATCCTCTCTCAGAATAGAACTGGAAAATAATTACTGTGGGGAATTATACTCTGACCTCATAGAGCACAATGTTATTGTCACATTTAACTCACTTTCCTATATGTTATGTGTTGTCAGGCTGACCTCCCTGAGGGTATAACTTTTCAGTTACGAAGAGTAACAACTTGATTTGTTTTTGATAACTCATCTCTAACTATGAAATACAAAGTGACATTTCATCACAAAATAGTATTTTACTTTTGCCATATATTAAAATATATACCCAGCAGGTAAGGTATAATTTAATTTTTGCAATGATTATTCTTAAAGAAGCATTTCTTAGTGGATAAGACAGTAACAATGACACAAAATTAATGAAGACTGTGTGTGCTACTGCTTAATTTTCACTATAGCCTTCATAACCAGTAGTAAATAAAAATCACAGAGAGCAATCATAAGATATCATAAATTGTCAGAACATTTAAAGAATATTATCAGATAAACCAAAAAATATAATACGTAGATCTGGAATTCTTGACACCTAAAGTGATATGGCCGGGTTGAGGGAAAAACATCAGAGAGGAAGGCTGGAAGGAAAGTTCAGGTGCTAGGGTTGTGCAATTTAAAGTCTAGGAGGAGTGGTGAAAAGGTTCCTTCTCCCTTAATCACTTCTAAGATGAGGAGTGTACATAATGTACCTGGGCCATTCTTCCAGCTGGTCTTTCGTATGGCCATACTCCCCAGCCTTATTCTGTAGTGGCTTACTGCATGAGTCACACAGCTTATTCTCTTCTCCGAAGTATGTCCCATTTCCTTGTAATGTTCAAAATACCCTTATCAGAAGAGAAGTTAAAAGTCTTTTGTTGTAATTGAGACTTAACAAACTTAAGGTGCAGTTATGCCTAGAAAAGATAGCGCTTTTATATAGCATAATTTTATTAGAGATAATAACCACAAATATTGGTTGGCGTTAGATTTGTTTTTATTTTGAAGCTTAAATTTCAAGGAGATTACATACATTATATTCATGAAATGAGAGATAATTGCATAAAGGAAGAGTGGACTTTTAAAAGACAGGATTCACACTCAGTTGCACCTGGGTTCCCTCAGAAATTCAGCAGGTCAATAGAAAGGCAACTATCAAGGTATTTTTGCCTTGTAGGTCTTTACTATATATATATATATTTTTTTTTTTGCTTGCTTTTAACTAGTCTCATATCATATGAAGACATTTGATACTAGGGATTTGTCAATGTACAAAAGAATTTGTTATACAAATTTCAGCCTAAAACCATATTTTGTTTTGCATATCTAATGAATTGAAAGCAAGTCTTAAATGCAATCACACTTTTGTCCTGTCAGCATAGCAGGTTTTTTAATATTTTCTAATCCTTCACACATTGACTATAAAATAGTTATTTACAAGTGACCAACACACTATCGCAAATTACCACAATTTTAAATGTAAATATAATACCCTAATATATAAGAGCAGATACTTTAGTGCTAGAAAGGGCTGTCTCAATTTTATTTTCATCTCTTACGAGTTATGAGACTTTGGGGGTGGATAGGCCTCAGTTGCCATATGCCATATACACTTAATAACCACTTCATGTAGTTTTAATGAATATTAAATAATAAGATGCACATGTAACACATAGTAAATGCTTACTATATGTTAGTGAAAAAGAAGAATCTTCCCAACAATGAATTGCTTACCTTTTAATAGTACAATAATATGTTATATATTAGTGTGATTTGGAAAACGATCCTTTTCTTAGATTTAAAACTTGTTTTAAAGCATAACTACAATGATAGTCATTTTTACTCTATACAGGCATAATGTATATGCATATATGAGGGGGACCCAAAGATGGAAATTATTTATAAAAACTTGTGCATTTACTTTTACATGTTTAAACTTCAGTCACCTACAAAGCATTTTCCATTTGATGTAATATACTTATTGAGACTTTTTTTGGGTCCCCCACATATGTGAAACAGATTTATTAACAATAGAAAATACTTAGTTTTTATTAGTATGAAGCTCTTAGTTTTAATTAAAATAGTATGTTTGCCATAAAATTCTACTTTCTTTAGGCTATTTTATTTTTAATAAATTGTGATATATAATTGGAAAGGGTCCACACACCTGGGCTTCTGGAAATGGGTGAGGTTAGTGACAAAGGCCCTTGAAAGTTGCAGGTGGTCAATACTCAGATCTGGAGAACTGGCGCGGTAGGAGCTGAGGGCAAACAGCTTGACGTCTTGTGTCTAAGGTCAACTCTGGGCCCTGATTTGTATCTAGTAAACTTATAATACTATTTTCTAGGTATTGGAAATGGAAACACTTCAAGAGATTATTGATTTCTGCTTCCATGGAATCAAAATACGCAGACATGAAAAGCAGATTTATGCTATCTTAGAGAAATGAAAACATTGTTTCATAATACCTTTAGATAATGAGTTAATTAAAAAAACGCTGTTGCAAGAAAAACAGTTTTCCTATATAACCATCTTACTTCATAACGAATCATTTATTACTTATTATGCATTATGGTCTGTGCATTTTTGTATCATGATTCTATTAGATCATCATAACATCTATTTGAGGGGAAATTTCTTAGTCTCATTTTAGTAATGGAGACTTTAACGCTCAGTTTGATACAATAGTTTTGGCTAAGGATGCAGACTGATGGATAGCACAGCGAAGTTACACTGCTAATATTACATGATTTTGTTTTTTTCTGTTTTTAGTAATGGTAAGTCATTGGTCATATGAAACCATTTAATAAGTCTCCTTCTATGAACTCTGTTCCAGGCCATTATCCCAATAAACATGTGTGTATACTTTTTGTGTGCGTGTGTGTGTATGTGTGATGAAGATTCTGTGGACTCATTCTCAGTGGTGCATTCAACTTGAACTTTATTTTCTGGTATTGGTAATGTGTATTAGTGAGAAACTTCATTGTTCAGGACAAGAAGTACAACAATTTAAGAGAGCCATGGAGAGTATAGCTTTGGAAATCAACATACTTGAAGTCAAATATCAGTCATGTCACTTCCTAGGCAACTTACTAGATAAATTTTGCTAAATTTTCTGTTCTGTATAAACCACGCTTTCCTCACATGTAAAAGAAGAACCTTTATAATATCTTGGTTATTGTTAAAGGTGTTACTAAAGAAGGAGTGTATATAAACAAAAGATAAATATTTAACAAACAGTACCATTAGTATGATTTTTAAAATTTGTTCAGAAGTGTTGTTGATTTAGTCAAAGGCCAAGAGACACTTGTTTTTCTCTTATATTGTATTTTTCGAAACTCACTGTCTCTTTCTTCCCAGACTGCCCATGTGTTTGAATATAATAGTGACCGAATTATAGTATTTGTCTCATTTAGAGTTCAGGAAGCTTATGTAGTGTCCAAAAATAAGTATTTTAGGCTGTGTCTACCATGCGGTCTGCTGCAACTACTCAGCTCTCTACCATTGTAGCACAGAGCCGCCACAGACAACACACAGACAAGAGGGCGCATGTGCACCAATAAAACTATTTTCACAAACAGGCTGTGGGTGTAGTTGGCCTATGGGCTACAGTTGGCTTAATCTGATAAAGGTCATTGCTAAATAATTTTATATACATGTGTGTGTGTGTATGTGTGTGTGTATAAATATATACATATATAGATACTTGTGTTTATGCACAATTAAATATTAAAAATATTACATGTATTAATTATTTACTTGAAGAGAATTACCTATTTTATCAATTGGCATTGTTACATCTGACTTTTAATGTAATTCTGAATTTGAAATATAGGAAAGAAGAAAGCTGCAAGACTTTAGAAAATATATTTGACTAGGTTAGGTAGCTTTCAAAATTTTTCAGTGGACCCACAATATGAAATATCTTTTACAGCATGTTCCAGTTATCATTTACACATACTCTGATCTGCTCCTATTCTACTGTATTCTATTCTATTCTGTTCCATTCCATTCCATGTCATTTCATTGTATTCTATTTTATTTCAAGCAAATTAACATAAAACTATACTCACTAAAATGATTTTATAATCTAATGAATTATAAAATAGTTTAGAGGGTGCTAGCATAGGAATCTGGAAACCCAAAAGGAAGACCTGTGGATTCTTATCCCCCAGATATTATCTTTCATCAAGTCTAAATAATACCACCTGTTATAAAAATGAGAAATTAACTCAGATCAAAACTATTCATTAAAAATAAAAAATACGTTCACCTGAGAGAAATATTAAAAAATAAAATTTTATTATGGAAAACATCTTTTCCATTCTCCGCCCACTCCCGTTTCCAGCTTCTCCCTTACTGAGGCAATCACTCAGGATCAGTTTCCATCTGGTTCTAACTGCTATCTCTATTTCCTGATGTGCTGATTTTGAACATTATCTAATTGCTTCCTGCGAAGGAAATCACCACCTTCATCTTCCCTGACTCTTTCTTTTCTATCTCTTATATCACAATTCATATGGATAAGGTGAGAATGGATAGGGTTTCTCCCACATAGAGCTTTTGTCTTATCCTGAGGTTTCTAATTGCCTTTCTTCTTCTACTACTGCTTTCTGGTAATCTTTATTTTTGTATGCATTTGTGTGTGTTCATGTTTGTGTTTGTGTCTCACATAGAGTATGTCAAGTATTTGAGTTTTTTTATTATCATTATTATTATTATTTTCCTGAAGTCCTGTCTCCTAGAGCCCTCTTCCCCTAGGTCATCTGCACCCACTTTAGACAGTTTGCTCGTGACTTCCTTTCCATTCTCTCCTGAGAAGCAAACATTGTGTGCAGATCTCATGTCCCCCCTTCTTTTATACTGGCTCATTTTGCTGCCATGCAGTATGGGTGGGAGAGTAATTCCTGCTTATCTGATAATATTTCACTGCAGCATTACTGCTTTATTAAAACCTTAAAAACATTTTGAAATGATTATAAGGTTGCAGAAAGTTTCAAGTACAGTAGAAGTAACTTCCTCCCTCTCCCTCTCCTTTCCTCTTTGCACACTTCATTTCCTTCTTTCCTTTCTTTCTCCCTCCCCTACCTGTTTCCTCCTTTCTTCCTCCAAATAACTTTCCTGAAAACTATCAGCATAACTTGCTGACCTTGCTACATTATTTCTAAATGCTTCATTATGTATTTCTTACAAATCAGTACATTCTCATAGCACATATAATTATGAAAATTATTAGAAAATTACTACCATTTTATCCTCAAACTTCAATTTTTCTTAGACAAGTTCCAACAATTGTCCCAATAATTTTCCATATAGGGAAAGGGTCTAGTCCAGAATATTCCATTGTTTTTAGGTAGCATAACTCTCTACTTCTTCACGCAGAAGGATTCCTCATCTCTTCTTTGCATTTTTGAGGTAGATAGGCCAGGTCTACAGGCCAGCTATTTCATAGAATACCCCATAATTTGCGTTTATCTGATGTTTACTCATGTTTAGATTCAGTTTTTCATCCTGGGCAGGAAAATTACACATGTGTTGCTGTGTTCTCAGTGCACACTAATGGATGACAAACAGTTTTGATTTTCCCAATAGTAGTGTTAACTTTGATAACTGGATTGAGGTGATATTTGCCAAGTTCCCATTGTAATTTAGTTTTTTCCCCTTTGAAATTAATAAATATTTTGGGGGAAGTATTTTGATACTGATTTTATTCAATTATGTGTAATGTATTACTACTACAATTTAATATGCAGTTGCTCAATATTTGGCTTGTGGAAGCCCCTTCAGTTTGATTTTCTGTATCCTGTTCTCATGTCTTCATAATCACACAATGTGATGCTTTGCTCTCAATGCACAATACTGTGCGATAAATATACACACTCACTCTATGTCATGAGGCATTACAGGCTCATCTGTTGCTCTCTCTAAACTCACTCCAAAATCAGTCGTTTCTCTGAGAATTCCTGACTTATTTTAGTGGATAATACTATTTAGAAATAAAAATCTGGGTTCAAAGTTTGCTCATTGCTTTTAAGGTGTCACTGTTTGCTGGCCGTCTCAGTTGTCAGGGTTAAATAAAAAACTAAAGACTATATGAGTATACATCAATAACTACTGCATCAACATGGTTTGCTTATTATAGAAAAAAATGTTTATTGTCTACAAGAGAGATGATAATATAAACTGTGAAATAAGTTTGGGGAAATTTCTTTGTTTTTGCAAAATTCCTTAAAATTTATCTGAGAATATACCTGGGTGAAGAGCTAACTAATGAATCAACAGTTTAGTTAATGTCTTGTTTAAGACCCTTGTTTTGTTATTTCCCTCTATCCTAAACATTTTAAGTTAAACTAGTAAATCTTAAACTTTACCCAATCCAATCAGATCCCCACCTGAAAAAGTATTCATTAAATCACTTGAGTTCAGATCACAAAATCTTAATAGTTCACTTCCTTAAATATCTGTCAAGGTGGTGTTCTTCCATATAGCATAAATTCAAATAAACTTGATTTTGATTTATTAATAAATTGCCTGCTGACATTTTGAGTATGTTTACCTGTGTGTGTATATATATATGTGTTTTATATATATATGAATATATATATTCACATTTACAACTACATTGGTTTCTCCATCTGTTATCTATATTTCCATGTGTATCTAAATCCATATGTATAGTGATGTGAATATTCATATATGCATATAGAATATGTGTGTGTATATGTGTGTGTGTGTGTGTAAAATTAGTGTCCCTCAGTTGTTTGAAGTAGAGTTATTCTAACCAGATTGCTGGGTTTGAAATAACTACTATATCAAACTTTTATATCCACCAGGAAAAGTGAGTTACAGATGATCTATTCCTGTAGATTCATTTGGTATTAACACACCAGCAACACTTTGTAAAGCTAAGAAGATCTCTATAATAACATAGATTCCATTGTTCTCAATTTTCACATTGAACTATTAAATGGTTGTTTCAAAGAACATTAAATGCTTGAAAATGAGGATACCATTAAGTGTATATTAATGCACACTTAACAATGGTACATCCATTATATAAAATAAATAAAATTATATAATTATGCATTTATTTATTAATGTGTGCTAATATATTCACTTATTATTTCTACTCTGCTTTCCTTAGAACAAATGATAACTCTTTTTTGAACTAGCTTCTAGGTTGCTGACTCACATGTAGGAAGTGATATAATTAAGACAATTTTATAGATCAACAATATTCTCTTTAATCACAGTGTATCTTTTACAACATTGGGCTGCACACTTTAGTCATCATTCTTTTATGGTTAGACATGCACAACTTTTTGTTTTGTTTGTTTAGATTCTAAGAATTATAAATGCTTAATAAAAGTTTAAAAGAATTTAAATTTTAATACATCTTGCTGATGTAATTTATATATTTACTTTAAACATTTTCTCATAATCTAAGTCATGAATATGCAGAAAATGATGACAACTTCAAGTGCTTCAAAACTGTGTTCACTGTTTATTTTGCATTTGTAAAGTGTTATGAAGTATAAAAGTAATAAAATCCAAGGACCCAGTTCTCTAGAAAAATGCACGTGGAATAAAGGTTAAGTATTGTTTGCAAAGATACATTTAATTTAATTCATATCATGACTGAAAATTAATGAGTTAAAATATAGAATAAAAATGGATTTCAAGAAGGTCTCTTCACTAAGAATTTTTGAAAAAGATGAGTTTTCAGCTGTTTTTAGCAGAGGAGGAGGAGAAAATATTGTTAAAAATTAGTAGTATGAAGATATTTTCTTGTTACCTGCCAACCGAGCCTGAGTGTAAAATCCCACTCTTAAAAATACTTTCCTTATATATTTTCTCAACATTCATGATACATTTAATTTTTGAAAGTTATTATTTATCACCATGAAATCATTTCCTGCAATCTTTTTAATCAAAACTTTCATAGATAAATTTAATCATGGTACTGTGATTCTTTCTCCTATACTATATTTGGAGTTTCCATTCCTTTGAAACATGTAATTTTTTATCAAAGATTGCAGGTGTGTAATAGCCTCCTGTTATAAGCAAATCATAATGATGAAAATATCACCTCTATTTTCCTACCTGTGCAAAGTTTTCAGCAGTATTTCATGTAGATGACAAGTATGCATTGACGCTTAAATCTATTATATATTATATACTCTTTTCTATGTTTTTGATTTAGTAACCTAAATCTTTATAAACTTTGTTTTTTAGTCTACATATTATAATTATAGGGAATAAATTTTGTAGAATAAATTGAGCTCTAGAGGAAATTCTATTACTGGAAACATCTTCTGGGGAAGAATAAAGATTATATAGTCTCATAACCACATAGATTCCAACTTTTCAATGGCTCTATATCTCTTTATAGATGGCCCTCTCCAAAAAATAAATAATCATAATATTTGACCTTGGACTAAGCTAATGATATACTTCCAGATCCTGTATTTAAATTCAGGCTTTAAGTATTACCTATGGTTATAACTTCAACAAATCCTGCACTGTTGTTCTGTAAGTATCCCAATGAAAGAGGTTTTTGGTTCTCCACAGTTTTCCTCATGATAAGGAGGTCAACTTCACCTTTAGGTCCAATCTTATGTTTGGAAATACTTGTTTTATAAGCTTTTGGAATCTATTTGTTTCTCTGTAGAATGCTTGGGACCTGCCATTGAATAAAAGAAATAAACATTATATTCAATAGAAGCTGTGCTTACTTGTAAAATAAGACAGGAGTTGACCTTTTGTCATGAGTTTTTTAAGCCTTTTTATTTTTTTTCCCCTTACTCTTGTTTCTGGGTGTTTTTTTGCTTGTTCGTTTGTTTTTGTTTTTTTGAAGTACTTCTGTGAAAGTTTAATAAGCAGTTTATGGAATCTTTAAAGAATACAAGCTTTTATATGATTTGCTGTTGACATATAGAACTGATTCATACTTGATGTCAGAAGTGCTACCTCTGTTAATAATTTGATAACTTTCAAAATACATCTTTTGGAAGAACAGTTTTAAATTGGAGAAATAGACTAGAATAGAAATATAAATACAAAAAAAGGCAAAACATTTGCCATTTGTGCTTTGTCTACTTTTTGCCTAGTAGCAATATGACACTAACCAGTAAGTTTGTTTCTTTTAACCAACCTTCTCCAATTTATTTTTTAATTCTTAAAGTTTACTTCTTAGAGGAGTTTCAAGCTTACAGAAAAGTTGAACACTAAGTAGAGACAGCTCTCATATATTCCTTCTTCTCTCCCACCTGTCATTTCGCCTTAACAGTTTTTCTATTTTTAACACCTTGCATTGGTGCAGTACAATTGTTACAGTTGAACCAATATGATACATTGTAACTAACTAAAGCCAGTAGTTTACGTTTGAGTTCAGCCTTTGTGTTTTACAGTTCAATAGGTTTTTGACAAATATGTAATGTCACATATTCACCAGTAATATCTCATACAGAAGTGCTGCACTGTTCTAAAAGTGTCATGTGTTTCACCTATACATTTCTTCTCTTTCCTCCCCAACTCTTGGCAACTACTGATCTTTATACTGTCTTTAAAGTTTTGCCTTTTCTAATATGTCATATAATTAGAATCATATAATATGTAGCCTTTCCAGACTGGCTTTATTCACTAAGTAATATGCATTTAAGTTTCTTCTGTATCTTTGCGTGTGTGTGGTTTGATAAGTAATTTACTTTTATGGCAGAATAATATTCCATCATATGGACATACCTCAGTTCATTTTTCCATTCACTTATTGAAAGATTTCTTGGTTGCATACAATTTTGAGCACTTATGACTAAAATTATTACAAATATTTGTGCATAAGGTTTTACGTGGATGTAAGTGTTCCACTTATGTTGATTGATGGATTGTATATAAAACAAAACAAAACAAAGCAAAGCAAAGCAAAATAAAACAAAAATTGACAAGCTGTCTTTGAAAGTGGCCGTATCATTTCTGCATTCTCACAGGCAATGAATGAGAGTTGTTGGTCCACATCCTTGACAGCAGATGGTGTTGTCAATGGTTTGGCTTTTAGCCATTCTAGTAGGTGTGCAGTGCCATCTCACTGTTTTAATTGGCAATTCCCTAACAACCTTTGATGTTGAGCATCATTTCATATGTGTATTTGCCATCTGTATGTGTTCTTTGGTAAGATGACTGTTCAGATCTTCTGCCTTTTTAATTGGGTAGATTTTTTTCCTTATTATTGCATTTCTAGAG
This sequence comes from Mormoops blainvillei, assembly GCA_004026545.1. Taxonomy (NCBI): domain Eukaryota; kingdom Metazoa; phylum Chordata; class Mammalia; order Chiroptera; family Mormoopidae; genus Mormoops; species Mormoops blainvillei. Next base: position 165,280 of record PVJD01002243.1, on the reverse strand, counting down.
TACTTGCATAATTTGGGGATAAAAATACCTATTTTTAAATCAAATATCTATTTTGCAAATATTTTCTCCAGTGTGTGACTTGTCTTTTCATTTTCTTAGCAGTGTTTTTTTACAGAACAAAAGTTTTAAATTGTAATGAAGTAAAACTTACCAATCTCCTTCATGGCTTGTATGTAAGATGTTATATCATTACCAAACCCAAATTCACCTTGGATTTCCCCTGTTTTCTTTTAAAAGTTCTTTGTAGAAGAAATTTTCTACATAGACAATTAATTTTATTTCTCCCACTCCAATATAGATGACTTGTATTTCCTTTTCTTGGCTTATTGCATTAGCTAAGACTTCAGAATGATGTTCAAGAAGATATATGAGAAGGGACATCCTCACATTCTTTCTGATCTTAAAGAAATTGCATCTACTTTCTCACCATAAAGTATGTTAGTTGTAGGTTTTTTGGTAGATGTTCTTCATCAAGTTGAGAAAGTTTCCATCTAATCTTTTTCTGGAGTCTCCAGGGAGAGAATATATTTTCTTGCTTTTCCAGCTTCTAAGGCCTCCTGAATCTCCCAATCTTCCTCCATCTTCACAGTGCATCACTCCAACATCTACTTCCATTGTTGCATCTCTTTTTTATGAATTTGACCTTCTTAACTCCCTCTTAATATGGTCCCTTTTGATTACATTGAACCTCCCCAGATAACCCAGGTTAACCTGCCCATTTCAAAATCCTTAACTTAATTGCATCTTTAAAATTTATTTGCCATATAAGGTAACAAAGATAGCTACCACTTTTGAGGATTAGGACCTAAACATGTTGGGAGGCCTTTACTCTGTCTACCACAGTAACTTTTCTAGCTTCCATCTTTGCTTCTTAAACTTTCCACATTCTTTCAAATTCAAGTGAATTACTCTTTCTACAGTGAAATTTTCTCTGAACCATTTAATAGCATTTGTTTTCTTCTTCCTTTATACAAGTGTGTACATTTATTCCTGGAATTAGCATTTACATTTGTTTGGTTTACAAAAAAAGTCTTTTTCTTATTGTTATCAGTATTATTTCTTTTAGTAGTCTTTCCTCTTTTTCTTTACGATGCAGTCTTAAAGATATTTATTTAATGAATATTTATTATGCTCTTATTACGTGTCCAGCCCTGTGATAGGCATTAAAAAATATTTTAAGCAAAAGAGACATCTTTTTGTCTTAATAGAGCTTATAAGTCACAAAAATATTTCATTATAATATGGGATAGATTTAATGGAGATAAGATGACATGAAATTATATAGTGGAACTGAGCTGGTCTGGTGGGGGCAGGAGTGCTGGTAAATGATGATGATGGTGGAGTTTAGGGAAGGCTTAGACTTTTACAAGAACATTAAAGTGACACTTGAAGTTTAGGAGATGTTCCAGGCAGAGAATAGCATATAAAGAAGTTCAAGGAATTGAAAGAAGGTCGGAGAGACTAAGTAATGTGAAAAGAGAAAGGGTTTTGAGGATAGCAAGTGCTTCTTCACAAAAAGCTTTTTAAGCAATGCTGCTAGTTCTCACTGGTATCTGTGGGTTTTAAGCAATGAATTATCATTATTATATCCATGTTTTAAAAGGGATCACTATAAGTGTGTTTCTTTTTAAAAAAATATTTGATTGTTCCTTATGTTTTGATTATATTTTAAAATAATTTTTCATACTACCTCCTATTTATAGCATACTGGTTAAGAAATTTTATCACTGTTTGCTGCTGGCAGTCTGTTTTTAGTTTGAGAAAACAATCTTTTAAAGTTTAATAAATTTAAATTTTTATTGAAGTCAAAGGGAAGGAAATATTAGATGCTTCACTTCCTGTGTAATTACTTGTTACTTTGAGCTTATCAGTTTAACAATTTCTCCCAAAGAGACTGCAAAAAGGTCAGAAAGGGTATTTTAGTGATGTATGTATGTATACTGAATTACCAGAAACACAATAGGTGTTTAATATATTTAAATAAATAGAAATATTTAATTCAATTGAAAATGTTATGTGAAAAATATTTGTTTATACTTATTGCAGGAAGTACAAAATTTCACCAATAAATTGATTTTCACCAAAAAGAATTTGGATATATGTTCTCTTTTTTATTGCCATAGTAACAATGTACCTTTTTGTGTGTCTTTATAATAGTCACCAGTTTTCTACTTTGCTTTCTTTAAAAATAGGAAGTAAACACACTATCCATCTGGAAAGAAAAAAAAATAAAAACACTATTAAATACAATTAAAAATAACATATGTAGTTATTTTACTGGGTGTCCAAAAAGAGTAAAAGATATATTTTATAGTCTAATATTGGCCCCAAAACTTCTGGGACAATCTCATGTATTAACCACTCATCATGAAGATTTTGAGGTTTTATGACTATTTTTTGTAAGAAACCATGGTAATTTAGGTACTGGCTTTCTTCAATGATGATCTCATGAACTTATCTGTAGATCCAAAGTATCTTTTCTACAGTTCCCTGCCTCACTAATTGTGCCAGGTCAATACACTGTTGTTCTCTTCAGAAGAATGTTTTCTCCCCAAATTTCATTAATTAATGTTAATACGTTTGGTTCCATCTAATTTACTATGTGTCTCATTTGAAAGGCTACTTTTCATTTTAGCAACATATTTCACAGAAGATCAGGAACAAGTAAATTTAGTATATGTAAGAGATTGATTGTGTACTATATTTCACAAGGAGAAAAGATGCAAGTGTCCACAGGGGCAGTGAAGGAAGGGAATGAATGTTAAACATGTCATATGTATATATGTGTATGTGCATGCATATACATGTATATATGCATGCATGTGTGTTGTGCTATACATGTATGTGTAAACACACAAAATAATAAACATTCAAATTAATGGCATGAGACTAATGAATAATAATTCACATAAACAATTATCCATCTTGTCTATAGGGCAAATACCTTATTTTGGGGAAGGCAAAAAAAAAGTAGTTATTATATGCTTATTTGTATTATTATGAGGACTATCTCCTTTCGATAACTTTCCTTCAGATTCGTTGACTAACCAAGTTCAAAGTGAGGTATTGTATATGCTAGAAAGCCCAGCTTTTATGGATCCAGGTCTAGTACATTTGACCTGTCAGTCTTCACAAGTGCTTCATGTATAAAAATCAATGACCATGGTTGCAGCCTTGTAGCATCAGCTGTAATTAGGATTAACTGGAAAAGTGTTTATATAATGATCAAAGAATGCTATTTCTCTCAAATTTGAGATCAAGAAATAAAGAGATTAAGAGTTATTTGGTGATAAATAATAATCTCCAACATCCCCATGGTTTTACTTTAATGTCACTTTTAATATAATGGAAACATATTAATATTATTATTATTATATATAATATAATTAATATATATATTTCCATTATATTAATATAATGGAAAAAGAAGTTGCCTAAATGATGTGATTTGAAAGTTGCCAAAAATGTTTATCCATGTTTTACAAAACGTTACCCCACAACAGCAGTGACAATGTGAGATATTTTCATACATATTATTTAATTTCTTGGTTTTAAAATTTTGTAGGCACTAATAAACTGGTGATTTCTCACATTCATGTCAAGTCTTAGAACTTACATGACTTTTCATATTTATTATTTATTTAATTTTTATTTAACTTGTGATTTAGGCCTTTTAAAGATCGGTATTCCAAAGTTGTAGGCCCGATCCGCGTCAGACCTGAGATAGGAGCTCAATGCTTTTGACTCCAATGAACATGCTCAATGGTCTTTTCACCTTGCCATGGTTGATTAAAAATAATATCTGGAAAAATTTTCTCCCATGATGGATTTAAGGAAAATTAATTTATCTCACATTATTGAAGATAAATCCCCAGGTAAATGGATATATGTATATTTTGAAGGGAAATGACATCAAGGAAATTCTATACCATAGGGACAAGTTCTAGAAGTCACTTGTAAATAAGGCTTCAATAATTGAGAAGGAACTTTATGTTATCACTGGATTTCCCAGAGCTAGGAAGGTCCTAAATGAGCGAGGAGAAAGTACAAAAAGGGTCACTAAGGACTATTTAAAAATACTTTGTGACCTGGTTCTAATCTAAACTAATGTTTCTCTGTGCTTTGGCTTGCATTTAATAATTTAATTTTTAATTCAATCATCTATTCACCCAACAGTTACAGTGAATCAGACACTATTTTAGATATTGGAAATGCATCTGTGACCAAAAAGGTAAAAAGGCCTGCCTCCATGAGTATCAAACTGAGGGTGGAAATGTTATAATGTTTATGGATCTTTCATAAACATTATCTTTTCCCCCTGTGGCCCCGCTACCTGCAATGCTCTTTCCTTATTCACCTAGTTAATGTTTACTAATTTTCAATATTCATTTTAGTTCTCATGTCTTTCAGGAAGTCTTCCTGAATCAACTTGCAATCTGGGCAATATTCCAATAGTATAAGTGCCTCTAATATTACACTTAACACATTTCTTTAGTGTTATCTTTTTTTTTTCTTACTTAAAGTCAGAGTCTTGGTCTTTTCTGTACATGTATCACCCATACTAAACCCAATGCCTCACACACCTGCACAACATAGGTTTGTGGGACAAAAGAATCAACTTCCTTTGCAAATGTGACCAACAGCTATCCTGCTTTACTGTATTACATAAATATTTGTATATACATATACATTTTTATTGCTCATTGAATTATGCTGTATGTCTAGCTAAATTTTTCAGTGTGTTTTTCTTCATTGATCAAATGAGTAAATATCTGCCAAATTCTATATCAACTTGGAACCATGTAATCATGTTTTTCCCCATCTTTGTAAACTGTAAAATAAACAAAAATTATATAAAATAATTGTGTTAGTAGAAAGATAAGGTAGCATGATATTCACAGTTAATATAACTAGCACTAACTAACTGTTCTGTTTATACTTTTAAGTTTTTTAAATCCCCTATGTCATAATAATAAGGTGAGAGTTTGTGAATTAAATACAACTCCACCTTCACCTCCCACACACACAGCTAATGACTGACATTCTTACTACCATTTTCAACAATTTTGAGCAGCACATTAGCCCAAAGATAATAAAAAAAGAACAAATCCCAAACCCATTAGGGAGAAAAATTACCTGTGGAGCTGGAGTTGATCTGATATATCCAGTGAAATTGGGGATAGCAGTTTGAATAATGACCTGGAAGACTGGCAGAGTGATTGATAGACTTCTATAAACCCATGGGGCTCATGGAGGGTTTCTTTGCTCTCTGTCTGCAGTGGCAGCAACTGGCATGGTTCTTTTAATCTGAAGCTGAAGTATATTAGAATATATGATGAATTAACATGGGTTTATCTTCCTTTTCACACTGTCAGTTTTACAAAAATAGGAAAAATGCACTATGAGACATATACATTAGTCACATTGTATTTCATCATTATCCTTTTCTTGTGTGATTTGTTTACTTATCATTTATTACTCTTTCTCATCAACTTAGTTTTATTTAGTTTTGCTAAATGAACAGACATTTAAATAGTTGCTCATAGCATCTATTAGCCTATTTTTCATCTTCCCTTTATAATTCTTCAAATAGTGCTTTCCTCTCACTAACACTATTAGCACTTCAGAAGCCATGTGTAGAGTAGCTATGCGAACACATACCTGGACTGACTACTGTACAGTGACTTAACAGTTGGATGACTTTGGCCATGTTACTTATCCTTTCTGCATACTCTTACTTATGAAATAGTAAGAGTACCTCACAGAAGTAATGAAGATTGAGTGAAACTCCAAGCAAATCACCTAGAACTCTGTATGCACCCAGAGGTATTAATCCCTTCCTCATCCATGAGTATAGCTCTTTTTGTGACTGTATTTTCACATTTTTTATTATAAGAACAACCATAGAAGAAACAAAGCATATATTTAAACCCTAATTTTATGCAAAAAGAAATGTAGTTACTAGCCTGAGTTCACTTACCTAGAAAGGCCCAGACAATAATCTTTTGATTATAACTGGGGTATTCTAGCTCCTACTAGTCATAGAATTTTTTATTAATAAAGGGGAATAGGTAGAAAAGAACTACTATGGTTTGGTACCTACTACATGCCAGGTTCTGTGCTAAGTACTTAATTTTAATTATTTTATATAATCCCCACCACAGTCCTAAAAGACAGATGCTTATTTTACAAGAAAATTTAGACTTGCAATGGTTATTTTTCTATTGCTCACCCAGCCATGTATTGTTGTGAATTTTAGATTAAAACCTAGGCAATAAAGACCTAAAATGTGTACTTTTAAAATCTTATGCTGCTTTTCATGCTTGGAGGGATTTTAGAAATAATTTATGCCGACCTTCCTTTATTAGGTGAAGTTTAGTCTATGGAAATCAACTTATTCAAGACAACTCCAATGTTTGCCTCCTTAAACTATGCCTTCTGTATGTTCAGTTCAAATCTTTAACCTTTGACTTGTTTCCTTCTATATTCATGTCTACATTATTCAACAATTTTCCTTTGTCACTAAAGTCTCCCATTCTTTTTCTTTTTTCTTTTGCAAATGTATGTGTGTATTCACCAGATTAATTTACTTATTCTTCATTCAAGGGAGAGAAGAGAGTTTTTGTTAAGTTTTTTTCTTTATTTTTATTGTTTGCACTATTACAGTTGTCCCCAATTTTTTCCCCCTTTTTTCCACATCTACCCAACCCCTGCTTCCCACTTCCCTCAGGCCACCGTTCACATCGTTGCCTGTGTCTGTAGATGATGCATATATGTTCTTCGGCTAATCCCTTCACCTTCTTTCTTCTTGTACCTCCAGAACCCTCCCCTCTGACCGTCATCAGTCTGTAAAATCTCCCATTATTTTTGAGTCTACATGTCCTTAGACTATTTACCAAAAAAAGTACCCTGGGTTCTCACTCTCAGCTGACAGCGTGATATTTAGTAACAAGTAAATCAGTGTCTTTCTCTCCTTCTTCTATTGGCTTATACAGTAAAAAATGCTAGTGACTAATTTTAAAATACTCTACCTTACTTTATTAAGTAATAAAAGTGATCATAGCTGCATATATCTAATAATAGCCTGGATGGAACCTCTTAAAGCTATTTCAGGTATATATATACATAGAAATATAATGATTATTTAAAAATATATGAATATATTTCATTCTTTTTTATCAGGGAGTCCATTTGTCAAAGTATATATTTTATAGTTGTCCTTATTTAAAAGATTCCATCTTTTTATTCTTTATAAGCTGTTTTATTAATATTCTCTAAGTTATTCAGCTTTTCCAATCATATGCTTTTAGGTTTGACTGCCTTAGGAGTCCTCTAGATCTTCAAAATAGTAGCCAAGAGGTTTTAAATACCGCCCTCTTCTTAGATATGTGAAATATAGTTGTCATAAGGGTTGACTTTTAATACAGGTGACATAATTTTAACATCATGATAGAATTGAGAATTCTTAGTTCTACCAAAATAAAAGAAAGACTAGGAAATTCACTTTTTATAACAGGCACAAAATGATAAAACCAAATACACTAAAAAGCATATGACTGGTCTTAGATACCTTGAAACAGTGGCACCTTTGGTAATTTCTTTATGCTAATATCTTGTAGAAACATACCTGGCCAGGAGTAGAAAGCAGATTTTTCTTAGGAATGCTCTGCCATTGAGGTTAAATTTATCAACATTGATAAATATTTATTTATTTGAACACAGATGTGTTTATGTCAGAACTTTATATTTACAAAGCTGCTCTCTGGTGTCAATTTAATTTTACAAACATTTTTTCATTTGATCTTTGGAATACAGAGTGGGACTGAGGAAGGTTTACAGTTGTTCAGATGGGAAATAATATAATAATAAATATCAGTATAAGAACAAATTCTGTTTCACTTACAACAATAAACCTACTTTTACCCCACCCTGCATATCTTCAGAAAGAAAAGTAGGTATTAGCATTCCTATTTCTCAAGTAGGGATAAGAATATTGAAATGAATTTAAGCTAATCAGTTTGTTTGTGCTAAAGTAGTGAATAATTATTTTTGCAATAACATTACTTTGCCAAATATTTGTTTATATAGTTAATTAAAGTGATTTTAAAAGTAAACATATGTGTTTAGTCATCATAAGACTGAGTGTGTGTCAGGGAGGTGAATTTTGGATCTTTTCAGAAGGCTATTTTTCTAAATGGATATGCAATGTTATTATTGCAGTGATCAGCAATAATAATTTTTTTCTTTAGTATCTGTCTCCCTTCTTCAGATTCTTTGTGTTCTTGAGATAACACAGCAACCCTCTTGAGTGAGGATGCAGTCATTGCATGTTTCGTGGAGATGCAAGCTGGGGACAAAGGAAAGCCACTGCTGTGTTTTATCTGCCTTCTTATAAATAAGCATTATAAGGTCAAGTTATTTTATATGCTCCTGTTCTATTTATTAATTCCTTTAAATTATGATAAGAAACCAAAACACAGGGGTTCTTCTAATATCTTTCCTAATTACATGTGTGTGCATATATGTACACATATAATATTTCAGAAGAAAAAGGCAAAAAAAAAGGTAATTTATAATGAATCTAAAGACAAGAAATGGGAAAAGAGACATGATGCTTTGACAGTCAGAGTGGTTTTATAGAATGGTTCATGGCCATGTTGGAGGTAGTTTGCCTGTTTTGAAGAAAAATTCTAAATTCATAAAACTATTTCATTTACAGCCTTAAACAAATCTGAAATGTAAGTTTAGTTTTGATGTGCATAGAAATCCCATTATTCATACAGTTATGATAATTGCAGCCTCTAAAGTTAACATGTCTTTTTAAGGACCACATTGGTTTGTTGTCTGTAAATATTTTGCTAATAAGGTACAGTTTGTCTCACCTAATATATTTTCATGCCATTTTCATGCTGTTGTTAACATTATTAAATTTGTAATTCTGTTTTTATGCTTGTGTGGCATTATATCCCCAATTCTCAAAAATAGACCCATGACTGAAATGTGGCTCAATGAAGCATAAAAATTGATGAAAAGAGTAACATAAATAGTACAGCCCAAAATCACATCATAAACAAAGAGTGAACTAGTCTCCAGTGGTGAATAAGGAATACAAATTTGTGTATGTTGGGACACATCAATCTGCAAATGTCATGATTTCACATATACAGCAGGAAAAGAAAAGTGCAAATCAGAAGCACATTTATGAATATCTAAAAAAACTGAATTATATATGACTGGAGATTAATTTACCACTGTTCCCCAGTTCTTTTTCTGTTATAAAGCCTTGTCAAACAGGGGCATACGTGTCTGACAGGATTATTTCTTGAAGGATTAATGGATGTGTTCTCTCTGCTTCCTTGTGAAGTCTCTCTTGTACCCTGAGGAATATCCCACTCTCTTAGAGCACATAAGTGAGGGAAATCACCCACTTCATCATCAACAGAAGGACTAAGATGATACAGAAAGGGAAGAAAAGGGAAAAGAAAAGGAAGAAGGGAAGAAATGGAGAGGGGAGATGAGAAAAAGGAAGAAGAGGTCAGAGGAGGGAAGAAGGAATGAGGGCAGGAAAGAGAGCTAAAAGCCTTTGATCTTATGAGGAGTTAGGCAGAAAATACCTTTATTTTTAAATTCCAGACGCTTGCGTGGATCTTGGTCTACTGCTGAGCTATTGTTTTTGTTTCCCATGGACAAGTCCACCAACGGATGAACTGCAGTCCTTTGACTTGAACACCAATGAAAGTGTCCTGTGATCTAGAGATGGTACTTTAGTTTTGCCCAGTTCCAATTATCTTATTATCTGTGACTGACCAACCAAGCATCCTGCAGTCTGGGTCATGTTCTATGCTCCTGCAGCAGTATGAGACACCAGGTAGTCTGGTGGGATGATGGTGATGGTGGTGGTGGTGGCAGTGGTGGTGACAGTGTTGGTTTGCATTCATTGCATGGTTGGGGGTAATTGGAAATTGTCATTCGACCTGGGGCTTCTGTGTACACAAGACCCTATTTTAAAGCCATTGATTCTTTTATTCTTGATTGAGTAAACTAAGGGACATTTTTTCCAACATGCATAAAATGATTCCCTTATAGTAAAATTGATTAGCATTGTTACTGTACAGAAGAGACAAAACGTAGGAGAAGCATTTGAGGTTTTACTCTTTATAACAAAAACAACCTAGAAAACTATATAGTCAACTGCAATATTAATGACAAATATTGTTATTCTAAGAGAAAGCAGAAGAAGCTATTGCCAACAATCTTTTATGGAATGATATTTTAGGATGATGCATAACATTAATTATATATTAATGAAAGAACAATTACTATGTTGTAGGTGCTGCAGATGTTTTGCTAAACAGTTGAATGAAACCAAATACGCAGACCTTGAATAAATTCTGGTCTAATGCACAGTGTAGATATGAGAGAATTGTTGTTCATGACTTTTAATTCTGTTTATCAATGGGGAACGCATGATACTGGATAGGACATTGTTTCATTGCTTACTATTTTATGGCCTTGGCTTTCGTGGCTGTGGCCATGCAAGGAAGATTGGGAAGAAGAAGAGGGGTTACTGTGTGATATGGTTTGAGTGTACATTAATCTACAGTTTCACTCACAGTGAATATTTTGTGAACTTTGAAATGCTTTCCAGCTTTGATTTTGTCAAGAAATACTAAAAATATTAATTCAGTCTCATTGTGGCCACCAAATCTGTTGTTCAGTGAAAAAGTGGGCAGTGAGTTCAACAATCTGCTTTTCCATGTTAATATACTCTCTTTGGGCTGGGTAATGTGCTAACATGACTATTTGAAATTCTTGTTTATGTTAAATGCTGTGTCTACAAGCATTAGTAAAGTACATTATTTCAAGTAAATTTCTTGTTAGTATAACAACCACATATATTGAGTATGTTAAATTACTTGGGCCTATCCATAAGAACTGAAACAATAAAAGTTTAATATTGAAGATAAGATATTAGGATTTTCTAAGTTGATTGTACAGTAAATGTTTTATCTTTGATATTTTGATTAATTTCTTATATTGATTTCAATTGATTATATTTTTGAGATGTTGAAGAAAAACATCAATGAGATAATATCAAGTGAACTTAAAGATAACCTTAAAACACAGTAAAAAAACAATACAAAAAAGAACTTTAGCAACAAACCTAACTTAGAGTGAGTTAGGAATTCATCCATTGATCTTCAAAGATACAAGGTACATATCTATTTTTCTATGTAAAATGATTTAGAAAACAAATATTTAAAAACTGGATAGTTATTAAGTCTATAGCTAGTAATTTCATTTAGTCATTATTGAAGCTAGGAGGATTTAATGTCCAACCTTAATGTGGACATCTTATCTACTAACTGCTGGTCTTATTGAAGACTCCATATTTCAGAAAGAGGAAGAGGAAAGCTTTCTCAGCTGAACAATAGGAAACCTTAGTTCAAAATCTAGCCATTCTTGCGATAATGACAAAATGATCAGGCACTGCCTTGAGAGCAAACCGTAAGGCCTATGAATTCATAGAGAGTGCCGTTGGCCTGCAGGGATGGCCTGCTAAGTATTTGTTACTGGTACATGGAAAGTTAAATACAGAAATTGAAAAGAAGGGTCTGGAATGTTTTGGAGTAATTTGACAACCTGTTGTTATGAGCACGTGGTTAGTGAATGTACTTCATCGAGCAGGTGTAGACCAGTTTGGGTGAAGTTAATCTTATAGAGGACGCTAATGTGGAGTGAGATGCTTACATATAGTGGGTCACAATTTGACATGTGGTATTTTAAAGTTAGTTTGTAAACTATAACTCAAAAGGTTATATAAATTAGAGAGAAAAAGTATCATTTGTTTGTTTTTTAATGCCTTTTTTATTTCTACATCATTTTGTGAGTTAATTAAGCCTGATTTTTAACTTATAGTTTAACAGTATTATGTAAAATTAGGAAGAGACATTTATATCATTTACTTTTACTTGTGAGTTTCAGATGAGAAAACATTCTTCACTGATCTCTACTTTATTAGGAAGGGAGAAAACTTTTCTAAATGTTCTGAATGCTAGAGTGAAAAAAAGATCTAAGCTTAGCTAAAAAGAAGCTTTATGAGATGAACAATTGAAGTAGAAGGAAGGGCACTTTTGCAATAGGGAGAGGGAGACTCTTGCGATAGAAAGAGCCCTCTTACCGTATGATGGGCGAGTCTCCAAAGTCAGGCAGAAAACAAAATTCAAATAAGCGTGAGCAGCAAGGCTAAAAAGAACTGAATGAACAGGGGGAATGAGTGGCGGTGTGATCAGACTCTTAGTCAAAAATGTTTTTCCTTGAGACCCACTGATCCTTGATTCCTGAAAGGGGCTGTTGAAGGATTAGCCTACATTCCAATGCTGAATCCAGGTAGGCATGGGTCAAGTTCAATGCAGTGTATTTTGAAAGAAGGAAAGAAACTGAACTAAAGTTTACTCAAGTAAACTTACGGGTATGTTTTCCAGCTTGGTCAGTGAGTACATATAGTTCAGCTAATTATGGATTAGACAAAGACTGGGAATTTGACCTGTGTCTAGCCTTACCATAGCTAAGCAGGTGGGGGTGCATCTTGGACTGTTATCTAAGTCACGTGAGGGAGGGTGTTTCTTTGTAGTAAGTTGTTTTACAGAATGCAAAATGATGAGGGGAAAATTTTTAACTGTCACATTTTCCAGGGGCATAGGGCATAGGTAGTGTTTAGCATTGTCAGTTCTTCCATTTGCCCAAGCCAAATTAATATTATTCATCACTGAATTACTCAGTGATGATGATAAATCAGAGTGGGCAAAGAAGGTTCTAAGAAATAAGCTCCTTAAGACCCTTGTTGGCATTGTTCTGTATAGTCAGTTAAATCATCTGTTGAGAGGCTGTGGCAAAAGTCAGTTGTGTTAGTTCAGGCATCTTAAAGGAGGAATGTTTAAAATGAAAAAGAGAGATATTGATGTAAAAGACCATATTAAAGTGAAGATCCAGAAGTTGAACCCTGGACAGTATCCAGAACAGTGAATTACAAGAGGTTAATAGGTAAAAATCTTTCAGTTTTGCAGCACAAACTATTAAATTTCTTGATGCTAATAAGATATTGATGTTTCTGGTGATATTGTCCAGTTATCTCTCACCTAAGACTATGCATGACCTGAGCATTGTATCAGACTTCTTGATCATCCAGACAGCAGATTGTCCAGGGATAAATCTGACCCATGCATAATTTTTCAAGTCTCCAAAATTTAGCTCACAGTACTTCTTCAGATGTTGAGGGAAATGACCTACTACAGGGCAACCTAGAGTTCAGATAAAAATTTAGTCAGTCAGGTTTTAGCTCTTGGTAATACCAAGTTAGGAAGGAAAGAGAAAATTGGAAACATTAGTTGAGGTATAACCAGATACTGAAGGAAATAAAAAAAAAAAGAAATACTTTAAGGGTTGACAGTGCATACCATATGGAAAGATCTAGTTCAATTTACATGTAGATTAAAAAAACTGATTTTTAATGTCCATAAATTACTTATAATTTTCAAAGTAATGCAACATAGCTCAAAAACAATTAATAAGATCAGAATAGCCTTTCTGGTGGCGATGACCTCCACATGACAACATGCCTCTCTCTAAGGATCCCCTTCATCCATCTCCAGAAAAGGTAAAGACAAGGTAAAGAGTGTGGTACAGAGCCCCAAACCCCACTTCATGGATGTGAAATGCCCAGGATACTGAAAAGCACTGCCATCTTTATCCATGAGCAAATGGTAGTTTTGTGCGTTGGTTTCTCCACTGTCCTTTGTCCAACTACAGGAGAAAAAGCAAGGCCTAAAGAAGGGTGCTTCTTCAGAACAAAGCAGCACTAAAAGCACTGAATCAGGATCCCATTAAAAACATTTTGGATACATAAAACAAACAAACAAAAAAATCAGAATATGATAACCTGCATGACTGAGCCATAGTTTTCCATTGAAATACAAAATTTCTCCCTGTCGTCATTTCTCATTTGATCAAAAATAATGTCAAATAAAGAATATCTTGAAACTTGGGAGCCAAGTCCAGAACTCACCATCACATTTCGCTTGCAGGCACCCATAGATTTGAATGAACTTTTATCTTCTAAATGCCCTAACATATCGTGTTTCTTGTGCCTGCAAGGAAATGCCCTTCCTTATTCAACTGCAAGTCTGGGAGATCTGTAAGCTAGGCACCTCAATAGTTTTTTCAACAGGGCTTTTTGAACATTGGCTGTATAAAGGCAATTTTAACTTCTTAAAATACCTGGTCCTTTCTGATTGAAAGCATCATTTTCAAATATGATAGTTCAGTCAAAACCAGTGTTTCCAATTATGTTTTGTTAATAAAGGAGGGCAGACTCTTATTGAACTTAAGTAAAAATTATATCATCATGAAATCAGAATATTTAATCAATAAATGTTTCTAAAATCTGGACTGATCCACTAGAGAGAGAAAGATAAATGGTTCATTTCTGTTTAGAAGAACACAGTCAACTAGATTGTTAGGATTTATAGAGAACATAAGAGAAAAGAGAAAGAAATTCTTTATATGCAGAAAATAGGATACTAAAGTATCAGCAATACTCCAAGCAAAAGCCATAATCATTCTTCATCATTTCATTTATTCCTATGCAATTAATTCTTGTTCTGATTGTTTAAGGTCAACAGTGTCATGAACCCATCTGCTTCTACACTAGAATTCTAAAAATCCTGACTCAGTCTTATGGTATGATCTCAGTTATTTAAACAATGTCAACTGTAATCTATGCCCAAGGGCACTTGGGAAAGTCATTTTCTGAGGGTCATTGAGACAGTCCTTTTTTGAACACAAAGCATTCTGGTCTGTAGCTGATTTGTAAGTATTTTCAGGGAAGCATAAAACAAAAAAACTATTTAGAGAGGATGCAAGACTTCAAAATAGTAATGATTAACTTACTATTGATAATTTTCAAAGGCAAAAGACCTGATGAAAGTTCACTAAAAATAGTGCAACTGGCAAGAAAATTTGCTTGTTTTGTAGCATGCAGAATGAAGTCAATAAAAAAAATCAGTGACAATAAAAGATTTTAAAGTACACAAAAGAGTATTGTAAAAAGTCATAGCACAAGGTGAGAAAATCTTATTTTCTTAAGTAATTAAGGTCATGATAAAGTCAAAATAAAGCACAAAAACAATTCTGCTATGACACATATTTTTTGCCTTCCAGGCAGATTGTTCAGAAGGTAACGATACACCTTGTGTGACCTCTTATTAAGAGCAGACCAATAATTCAAGAAAATTTGTTATTCTAACATAGAGAAAAATAGGTTCTAAATTTGCATCAATGTACTAATTTATACAAAAGCACTTTTCAAAAAATTCTTGTAAATAAACCCATGAAAGCTTTAATAGCTCTGAGCGGAGCAAATAAAATCGGCTCTTCATGGAACTTTACAGCCTTCTTTACTCATTCAGGTTTCCTCCCACACGTCCCTCTTTCTTAAATGGAACAACTAAACATTTTATATTGGGACAAAACTACCCTCATTTCCCTTAAAAAATTTGTTTTTCTTTGCCTTGTATGGAAAGTTGTTTTTCTCTGCCACCATTTCTTCTAGTACATCTCGTTAACATATTATGTATTTTACTATTTTAATATTTACTTCTCAGAGAAAACTGTAAAGTGGATAATTGTGAACTGTCTGTTATAGATTAGAATTTTGTAATAAAGCTTAGGAATATACCTTTTCCAAATTTTTATAACCATTTTTGTCCTTATAATACAACTTGTTATTTTGGCCAAAAGTGAACACATATCTAAACAAGCTCAAATATGTAGAACCTGAAAAGTAAGACTTATTAGTTTATATGTCAGTATTTTATCTTAGAAATGATATAGGTATTTCAGGAGTAGTCATCAATTAATCTAATTTAACATAAATCTAAGATTTTTCTTACCTAAAGATCTTGGAGATTATATCTTCAAAATGACATGCCATAAAAAATAATTACTGTTGAAATAAAAGTTCATCAAAATTGTGATTCAATTGATTAATCCTAAATTTACATTTTTATAACTTTTTCTTTTTTTTTTTTAGATAGAGGAAGGGAGAGAAAAAGAGAGAGAGAGAAACATCAGTGCATCAAATGTGAGAGAGGAACATTGATTGGCCTCTCCTACATACCCCTAATGGGGACCGAAACCAAAACCTAGGCATGTGCTCTGACTGGGAATCAAAGTGGTGGCATTTTGCTTTGTGTCATGATGCCTAACCAACTGAGTTACACCAGTCAGGGTTAGCTTTTATAATCTTAAACATCTAATAGATGTAATGCAAGGTTATTCAATCAGTAAAATGTGTAGGTTTAGGGAGAATGTATTCAAATAGAAAAAAAAAAAAGATGGTTTTAGCCTTAATTTCTGACAACTGTAGGAATATCCAACTAATATAAACATATATTTATCTCTAAGTCATTCAGAACAGAACTTTATATTTTATAATTTAATTTGGCAGCCACATTTCTTGTTTAGTATGCTTTATTTGTTTGCGTTAATCAAGGGATTTAACCATATCATCTAAGCTGTTGAATTTAGTGGTATAAATTCATATGCAGTGTTTTCTTACTTTCTCTTTAATATCCATAGGATCAGTATTGGTATCCCTTCTTTCATTCCCAATATTGGTCATTTCAAAAAATCATTTGACTAAACATTTATCAATTTTAGTGATATATTAAAAGAATCAATTTTGGTCTCATTGATTTCTTTGATTGTGTTTCTTCTTTTTTCTTTTTCATTTTTTTTCTCCTTATATGCTTCCTTCTTCCTATTTTTGCTTTTATTTCCCTTACTTTTGTTAAGTGGAATCCTAGATAATTGATTTAAGGTCTATTTTCTAACATAGATATTTAATGAATAAATACCCCTCAATACACTGGTTATGCTACATCTCACATGTTTTTCTATACAGTGTTTTCATTGAGTGAAATTTAGTTCAATGTATTTTATAAACCGTTGTGATTTGTTCTTTGCCTCGTAGATTATTGGGAAGCATGTTGATTAATTTCCAACTGTTTGGAGATATTTCAATTATCCTTATGATATTTAGTTTTAGTTCACATAACAGTATAGTTTCAACCCTTTAACATCTCAATAGATTTATGGTTCACATTATTGTTTGTATTGGTGAAAACCTCAAATGAAGTTATAGGAACATGTTTACTTCTATCATGAGGTGCACATTTTTTTCTCCTTTCTTTATTTTTCTGTCACTCCTTTTTTCTTCCTTGTGGAGAGCAGGACCAATAAAATGGTATTGGTCCAGTCAAGATAGCATAAAATATATAATATGAAGTGTAGTTGCTCACATCAACCAAGATGGCTGCCAGCCAGCCATGACACTTTGGTTCAAGAGGGAAACTATTTAAGTCAGAGCAGACACATTTGGCAAGGAGACACACCTAAGATGTCTGCACCCATGATCAGAACAGCTATGTCTGAGGGGTGGAACCACCCATAGATAGGCTCCTGAGGAAATTCCACACTTGCCATCAAGGGTGTCAAATAGAACAGCCCTGTATCATATACAGGCTCCGGGGAAAATTCCCCACTTGGCATCAGGGGTACCGAGGCATTTATCAAAAAGACGCAGGAGGTTGGAGTATGCACTTTCAAGGTATAACTGAGGCAGGTTCCAGACCACTGCTGAGACAGCTGAGCTCCACTCACCAGAGTGCTGCTCCATGTCACGCTGATGTCCCTTTGCATTGGCTGCCAGAGGCTCTGGGGACTTTGTTTGTCCTGCTGCACACCTGGCTCCAGAGATCCTTCCTTGCAAGATACTGACAATTCCCTTTCCCACTCTGCTGTCTCCCAGACCTGCAGATAGAGATTCTGGGACTCAGGTTCATTATCTCCCATTGATTGCTGTGCGTGTGTTATAATTCTCTTAGGTTGTTCAAGTGTGAGCAGGATATTAATGTACGTTGATGTTCTACTTTGAGTGAACCTACAATAATAAAAGCTGAGTGAATAGCACAGTAACCTCATGTGACTCTTGTCTGTTCCTTGGTGCCGGGCCGCTCAGCAGGCCGCCAGCCGAGCAGTTGCCCGGCTGACTTACAGGAAAGACTATCTCACAGATATATGCTTGTAACAATGTTTCCCTCCCCTCCCCTCCCCTCCCCATCCCTCCCCTTCTTTCACCTTTCCTCTCTTCTGTTGGTCATTAAGATTTTCTCTTTATTTTAGCTTTCAGTAATTTGATTATGATATGCTCAGGTATGTTTCCTTTGTATTCATGTATTTATGCTTCTTGGGGTGCTGTGAGCATCTTGAACCTGTGGATTTTTAAAATTTCTTAATTTAGAAATTTCTCAGCCATTATATCCTCCTATATATTTTCCTGTTTTATTTTATCTCTCTTCTCTTTCCTGGATTTCAAACATGTGTGTATTGTAGGGCCTTTGATATTTTCCTCGGTCTAGGATGCCTTTTTTTTTTTAAGTATTTCAGTTTGGATAATTTCTACTGATGTATATCAACTTCAATGATTTTTTTCCTTCTGCTATGTCCAGTTTTATAACTTGTTGATAGATTTCTTTATTTTATGGTATTTTTTTACTAGTGCTTCCATTTGACTCTTTTTTTTTTCTCTCAATAGGTTCTACTTCTCTTCTGAAATTCCCCATCTGTTTATGGATTTTACCTATTTTTTTCATTATATTATTTAAATATTAATAATAGTTATTAATGTTGTGTGATAGTTCTGACATGACCTATCTTTCTTCCGGCACTATAGCTTGTTTTATTTCTTGATAACTGTTCTTCGTTATTTTTCTATATGTCTCATAATATTTAATTGAATGATGGATAATACATGCAAAACAACATTAGAATCTGAGGTAAAAATATTTATGGCTGGAAATGGGTGAACTACTCAGGCCATTATTGTGATTGTGTGAATCTAATCTGTAGATGAGCTGTGTTAGGGTTTTGTTATTGGTATATTTGCTTTTAATGCACCATGGAGTCCAAATACCTCCACCACCGGGCTAGTTCTACCTTGTTCCTGGTGTAAGTAGATTAGTATGCTAGAGCTTCTGTAACAAAGTATCACAAACTGAGTGGCTCAAAAAACAAAACAAAACAAAACAAAACAAAACAAAACAAAACAAAACCCCAGAATTTGTTGTGTCACAGATCTGGAAACGGAAGCTAAACATCTAATAATAAAGTATTGGTAGTGTCATTGTAGGCCTGTTTTCTAGCTTCTTGGTAACTCTTTGGCTTGTGGCTGCATAACTGCAGATTCATGTGGCATTTTCTCTGTGTAGGTGTCTGTCTTCAAATTCCCTCCTTTTATAAGAACACCAAGCCTATTAGATTAAGGGCCCACCCATTCAAATATAACCTTATCTTAACTACATATAACTCTAATGAGCCTGTTTTCAAATTAGGTTCACTTCTGAGATACTGAGGGTTATGTTTGCAACATATGAATCTTGGAGTTAGGGGACACGAATAAACCTGTAACAGTGAATATGAGGGTGCTGGATGGTAAACTCAGTGCTGCACCCACTACTTTCACCAAGTCCTGCACACCTGTACCACAAAGGGATTACTCACCCATGGCCCTTCAGCTGTGGTAGATTGTCGATGCTCGTTATTTAATGTGAGACTTGTTTTAGGGGACAAGAAGTGTTTTTCTGTCAGGCTTAAGCAGGTCCTGAGTGCCTGAGACTAGGTTTGACACTTTCCCTGATTGTCTGCCTGGTCCTCCACTCGTGGTAGACCAATTCTCCTTCATCTATGGTACAGAGTCCATTGGACCAGTGTGTTTCCTGTTCCTCCACTTAAGTCATGGAAACTCTTTCTTGTGTTGGTAAGGAGCCTTGGCTGTGAATGCATTTCCTGCTCCTACTTCCAGTAACGGTTTTTGATTTTCTGTCCATGCAACTCCTAGACCAGAGAAGATTTCCTGCTTCTGCCGCAGTGGCGGATGGTTTTAGTTTGTTATTTCAGGGTGGAATTGGGAGGAGGTGGCAGGTTTTCTATCCCTTGCTCAATGGCATTTAATCTGTGCCTGGAACCAGGGAGTGGAAGGTATTCCGTCCAATTCCCAACAGGTAGCTTTAGCTTCTACTTCTCACATCAGTATCAATCAATCTTTACCTTGGAGCGAGTGAAGAGAGGATTTCCTTTCTTATTTCAGAGGCAGTCAACTTCCTTTTTCTGTCAAAGCAGGGTTAGGTCACGGGCAAGAGTTAGACTTTTTGCTTCTCCCACAGAAGCAGCTTACTTTTATTTTGCTTCAGAAGAACATCTGGCAGGTTTCTACCTTGTCGCACAGCAGCAGCTGATCAGCATCTTGCATCCATGCACAGCCTGACTCATTGATGTGCTTCTTCCAAGTATGAATACTTCACTCCCCCCAATCCTGTGCCACAGGGGAACTCATTCAATTCTCTTGCCCTGTCCCCAGTGTTTCTCATGGCAAACCCCTACAGAAAACAACTACAGAATGAGGGCAAATTCAGCTTATGTTATATGAAGCTCCCATTATTCTACACAGTCTCTGTAGCCCATGAGCTGTTACCCTTTACATTAAGTTTACCTTATTACTTAGTAACTTCAACTCCCTAATGAGTTAAAAAAAACTAGACTTTTCTCATTATTAGCTTTGGAGTGACATTCTTTTGTATACATTTTAAGTATTAGAAGAACTCTTTCTAATTATATCTTGAATTATTCTTCCCTCTCATGTTTCTGGTATATCCCTCAGAAGCACCTACACTTTTCATATCAGACTTCCATTCTCTGCCTTTTCATACATCTTATATTTCCTTTGATAACTTTTCCTCCTTGACTATTTCCTCTGCATTATCTAGTTTAGATCTTTGATGACGATTTCCTGCAAATAATTTACTTACTGCCTTATCGGGCATTCTAAGGTTTAATTTTCATCCTTCCTCAAGGCAAACAGCTAACTTTTTAGTCCACAGAATCTCACATGTTTGCTTCCCTTTGTGTTTCACTGTTCCTGCTTCTTGCTCTTGTTTTATAGCTGTCAGACCTCCTTATAACCTACTGAAGACAATAAAGAAGGTTTTCTAGCATTTTTAAGGTTATACTATAAAATTGTCCCCTGATATGAACACTTTTCATTTGAATTTCCAGATAATCTTTTTATTCTCTGCTGCAAGACTTTTGTTTTTCAACCATCACCAAATGTTGTTTATTTTCATACTATTCTTTGTTTAAAACTGGCATTTGCACTCAGGAAGCATGCATATGACTTACAGCCTTGTTAAGGGTTCTTTGCATCAGATAGATGTATCATCTCATTGCAATGACATGACCAAAAGGCAAATTGCATTATACAAATTATGGCATAATTTCTAGCAATATCCTAATAATAGTTAGGAAAATGGGTGTGAAATAATTTAGCCAACACCAAAAAGCATCCACAACATTGAGTATAGGTCTGTTGCCTTCTGATTAAGAAACCGACTGTGAATTGGAATCACTTTCTACCTACTTTCGAGGGCAGAGCAACAAGTTTGCTTTGTTTCACAGGCTAGAGCAGAAAACATGGTTTAATTAATTAGGTTTGTCGATGTAGCTCTATGGCTTTTGTTACTTAAAGTTTCTCTTTATTTTCGGCAGTACGTTTAGTGACTTGACTTTAACATTATTATATAACAAACTATTTTCTCCTTTCCTTTCTGGGCATCCAGGGAGAAGTTGAAAGGTTTGGATCAGAGACTACTAATCAGACTATTTTTAAACTGAAAACCTAACATGAAGTTTCCAGACAATGACATGCTATTTCTGTGTTCATCATATTGATGCTGAAGTTGGTGGGTTTTGATAAAGTAAGTAAACAGCTGTTTGTTACTGATACAGCGTAAGAGGTGTGTGGAACTTAATCATTGAACTGCATCTGTGGTTTAATCAATTGTTGTCAGATATTTATTGAGTGCCTAGCAGGGGTCTGAGCTATCTAACCTCCACTGTGGCATCATTGTATGAATTTCAGAGCTCTGAAATTTGACAGAGCATTCTTAAAGCAGCCTTACTTAAATTCTGCTTTTCAGGCTGTTACCTAGTTAGATAAAATAGAACTTCTGTCAATTTTAATCTGTGCTAGGAAAGAACATCTAAATTAAAATCAAACAAAAATGGTATACTCATTTCCCATTCAATTTTTCTCCCAATTTAACAGATATTTTACCCTCTGGAAGCCTGGGAGATACATAGCATAGCTCTGTGCTGTGATGCCCAGGTTATCTGTTCTGCATTTCTAGGGACAAATTAGGTCTGAGAGCTTTGATTTCTGATTGGGGTTTGGTGAAGATAGCAATGGGATATTGAAATCCTGGCGAAAGCAGCCATGGAAAATGATAAACATTCTAAAATTGTAATCATAAATTGAAACAATGTGGTAGGTATGGGAACTCCCAGACTGGACCAGACTTTTCATGTGAAAGCCTTCATATGTTTTAGAGTTTTAGGTCAGTGAAGTGACATTGATAACTAAGAGCTATTAAGCAAATACTTTGCTCCAAATTCATTAGATATTAGTAACTACACACCCACTTCTCCCATTTCCTACCCTTTTAATATGATTAATTAAGGTATAGGGAGTTATATTAATTTGTACTACCATACCTGCCAGTGGGTAGAGTCCCACTGACACTTGTGTCTTTATAGGTGGAAGCTTGTTCTCTCTGTCCTCTAATATCTCACCTATAATATGTAGGATACCATTTAGATTTTAGAGTTACAAAGGACTGGTTTGACTTTTTAGGGTTTAATGTCTAATTAAGGGATTCCAATATATCAATTTAAACAGCAAATTTATACGAAAGATAGCACATGAAAGGAGTCATTCCAACAGGGGGAAAACATAGCAGAGAATATTCATGACTGGAGCAGTTGGGTATATGTCTGTGATTTGGTAGAAAGCAGTTAAGGTATGATGCTTACTACATCATGCCTCAAGAGTAGGTTCAAACAACAAGAAGCAACAACAAAAATATTTAGATTTATAGCTGTAAGTCAAAGCAGGAGCAAATGATATCATACTAATTATTAGAACTAAGGGAAATTGAGCAGTCTTTGTCTCCTGTCTTCTGTTTTCACATGAGATACACACCATACAATTGTTTTCTTTCTTTTTGATGATTATTTTTTCTTTTTCTTTTGATTTAATCTTTATTGTATTTTTTTCTATTACCATTTAGTCCCCTTATACCCCCTTCCCCTAGCACTCACCACACTGTTGTCCATGTCCATGAGTCCTTTCTCCTGTTTGTTCAATCCCTCCACCGCCTAACCTTCCCTGCCCCAATAGCTGTCATCTGCTTTCCATCTGCTATCATTGCTTGTTAGTTCAGTTTGTTCATTAGATT
Organism: Mormoops blainvillei; assembly: GCA_004026545.1. Classification (NCBI taxonomy): domain Eukaryota; kingdom Metazoa; phylum Chordata; class Mammalia; order Chiroptera; family Mormoopidae; genus Mormoops; species Mormoops blainvillei. Next base: position 141,872 of record PVJD01002243.1, on the reverse strand, counting down.
CTACATATGAGTGAAATCATATGGTATTTGCCTTTCTCTTGCAGGCTTATTTCACTTAGCATAATGTTCTCCAGGTCCATCCATATTGCTGCAAAGGGTAAAATTTACTTTCTTTTTATGGCTGAGTAGAATTTTATTGTGTAAATGTCCCATAGTTGTTTTATCCACTTATATTTTGTTGGGCACTTGGGCTACTTTCATATCTTGGTGATTATAAATAATGCTGTAATGAACATAGGGGTGCTTACATTCTTTTGAATCAGTGTTTTGGGTTCCTTCAGATATATTCCCAGAAGCAGGGTCACTGGGTCCAAAGGTAGACCCATTTTTAATTTTTTGAGGTATCTCCATACTGCTTTCCACAGTGGCTGTACCAGTCTGCATTCCCACGAACAGTGCACGAGGGTTCCCCTTTCTGCACATCCTTGCCAGCACTTGTTGTTTGTTGATTTCTTGATGATAGCCATTCTGACAGATGTGAGATAGTATCTCATTGTGGTTTTAATTTGCATTTCTCTGATGACTAGTGACATTGAGCATCTTTTCATGTCTATTGGCCATTTGTATGTCCTCTTGGCAGAAGTGTCTATGCAGGTCTTTTGCCCATTTTTTAAAAGGATTGTTTTTTGGTGTTGAGTTTTGTAAGTACTATATAAATTTTGAATATTAACCCCTTATCAGATATAACAGCAAAAGTATTCTCCCATTCTGTGGGCTGTCTTTTTCTTTTTGTTGATGATTCCCTTTGCTGTGCAAAAGCTTTTTAGTTTGATGTAACCCCATTTGTTTAGTTTTTTCTTTTGTTTCCCTTGCCTGGGGAGATATACACAATAAAAAATTTCTAGGACAAATGTCCAAAATTTTGCAGCCTATGTTTTCTTCTATGATTTTTATGGTTTCTGGCCTAATATTTAAGCCTTTGATCCAATTTGAATTCTTGTGTGTGTGTGTTTTATTGTCATTCAAGTACAGTTTTGTCCATTTTTCCCCCTCCACTCCCCCCGCCCCTCCCATCTCCACCTCCCACCCTTGATCTTACCCTCTTTTGACTTTGTCTATGAGTACTTTGTGCATGTTCCTTGATTACCCTTCCCCTGTTTCCCCATTATCCCCTGTCCCTTCTCTGTTTACTGTCAGTTTGTTCTTTATTTCAATGTCTCTGGTTATATTTTGTGTGCTTGTTTGTTCTGTTGATTAGTTTCCACTTATAGGTGAAATCATACAGTATTTGTCTTTCACTGTCTGGTAGTCTAGTTTTATTTTTTTTTTCATGTATCTGTCCAATTTTGCCAACATCATTTACTGAATAACCTGTCTTTAGCCTATCACATGTGCTTGCTTCCTATGTCAAATATTGGCTGTAAAGGCGTGGATTTATTTCTGGGCTCTTTATTCCGTTCCATTGGTTTGTGTGTCTGTTTTTATGCCACTACTATGTTTTGATTACTATGGCCTTATAACATGGTTTGATATTAAGTAGCACGATTCCTCCAACTTTGTTCTTCTTTCTCAGGATTTCTGTTGCTATGTGGGGACATCTGTGATTCCATATAAATTTTTGAAATATTTGTTTCAGTTCTGTGAAATACAACATTGGGATCTCAATAGGAGTTGTGTTAAATCTATAGATTGCTTTGAGTAATATGGCCTTATTAATGATGTTAGTTCTTCCTGTCCATGAGCACAGTATGTGCTTCCATTTATTTGTATCTTCTTCAATTTCTTTCTTCAGTGTCTCACAATTTTCCAAGTACAGGTTTTTTACATTCTTGATTAGGTTTATTCCTAGGTATTTTATTCTTTTTGAAGCAATTGTGAATGGGATTATTTTCTTAATTTCCCTTTCTGTTCATTCATTTTTGGCATATAAAAATGCAACTGATATCTGGATAATAATTTTGTATCCTGCTATTTTGCTGAATTCATTTATTGGATCTAGTAGTTCCTTGGGAGAATGTGCAGTATCATGTCATCTTCAAATAAAGACAGTTTTACTTCTTCCCTTTCAAATTTGGATGCCTTTATTTCTTCCTCTTGTTTGATTGCTGTGGCTAGGACTTCTGGTACTATGTTGAATATGAGAGGTAAAAGTGGACATCCTTGTCTTCTTCCCTATATTAAGAGGAATGCTTGTAGTTTTTGCCTGTTGAGTATGATGTCAGCAGTGGGTTTGTCATATATGGTCTATGTTATGTTTAGGTATGTTCCCACTATTCCCACTGTGCTAAGAGTTTTGATCATAAATGCATGCTGGATTTTATTAAATTCTTTTTGGTATCTACTGATATGATCATGTGGTTTTTATCCTTCATTTTGTTTATGTGGTGAATCACATTTATTGATTTGTGAATGTTGTACCATCCTTGCTTTCCTGGAATAAATCCTGCTTGATCATGGCGTATGATCTTTTTGGCACATCACTGTATTCAGTTTGCTAATATTTTGTTGATGACTTTAGCATCTATATTCATCAGGATATTGGCTTATAATTTTCTTTATTCATAGTGTCTTTATCTGGTTTTGGAATTATAATAATGCTGGCCTTATAAAATGGGTTTGGAAGCCTTCCCTTCTCATGAATTTTATGAAATAGTTTGTGAAGGAGAGGTGTTAGTTTTTCTTAGAATGTTTGGTAAAATTCACCTGTGCAACCATCCAGTCCAGGGTTTTTGTTTGTTGGGAGTTTTTTGATTACTGCTTCAATTTCATGAGGTATAATCTGTCTATTCAGATCCTCTGACTCTTCCTGATTTATTTTTGGAAGATTGTATGTTTCTAGAATTTTATCGATTTCATCCAGGTTGTCCAGTTTGCTGGCATATAATTGTTCATAATATTTTCTTAAAATCCTTTGTATTTCTTTGAGGTCAGTGTTATTTCTACTCTTTCATTTATGATTTAATTTATTTGGGTCTTTTCTCTTTTTTTCTTGATGAGTCTGGTTAAAGGTTTGTCAGTCTTGTTTATCTTTCCAAAGAACCAGCTCTTGGATTCATTAATCTTTTGTATCATTTTTATACTATATTTCATTTATTTTTGCTCTAATTTTTATTATTTCCTCCCTTTTACTCACTTTGGGTTTTGTTTGTTGTTTCTTTTCAAGTTCCTATAATTGTGAAGTTAGATTTTTTATTTGAGCTTTTTCTTGTTTTTTGAGATAGGCCTGTAATGCTATGAATTTCAGTCTTAGGATTGCTTTCCCAGTGTCCCACAGATTTTGGATTGTTGTGTCATCATTTTCATTTGTTTCAAGGTATCTTTTGATTTCTTTCTTAATCTCATGTTAGCCCATTCATTATTTAATAAACATGTTATTTAGCTTCCATGACTTTGCGTGTTTTTCAGTGTCCTTTTGATCGATTTCTAGTTTCATAACATTGTGGTCAGAGAACATGCTTTATATGATTTCAATCTTAAATTTATTGAGACTTGTTTTGTGTCCTAACATGTGGTCTATTTTAGAAAATGTTCCATGTGCACTTGAAAAGTATGTGTATTGCTGTTTTGGGGTGAAATACTCTGATGATATCAATTAAATCCATTTGATCTAGTGTATAATTTAAGGCTGTTGTCTCCTAAAGCAATTGCCTTTTAAACATATAGCTAACATGGTAAACACAGTTAAAACACTAAGTCTATCTGAAGTAGCCTAAAGTGCCATATATGTGGAAGCTTTTTAAATCATATTAAAAGGCCACTCAGCATTTGCAGTTTATATAGGATTTCAGGAGTGAAAGGTAGAAAGTGACATTGTCACTTGGTCCCTGCATGGACACCAATAGCCTAATCCTTCTATAAGGTTAAAAAAATGCTTTTGATGTTCTGTACAGGAAGCAACTATAATTTATAAATATTTTAAAATTTTTAAATATTAATCAAGAGAGAAAATAAGAAGAGTACTTTAAGGAAAGTGGTGAGTAATGAGCTACAGGGTAAACCAAAAAATAAATAAATAAAGCTTTTTGAACAACGAATCCATAGATATGCTGAAATAAATAGTTTCTTTTAAGGCATATTGAAGATTTCTCAGGAAAGGTAAGTAGAAGCCAAGTGTGAACATCTGGTTAAAATGTTGGATTTTTCATTAGGTGATTGGGAACAATAAAACATTTGAGGTTAAAAGGAAAGTTCCAATAGTATTATAGGAGGCTAAAAGTGGCAGAGGTACAGTCTATTAAACAGAGGAAAAAGAGTCTAAAGGCAGAGTATTAGTCAGCTTTTGTTATACAACAAAGAGCCTCAAAATATCAGTGGGTCACAGCAATAAACATTTATAGCTTTTATTTCATAGCTTGGCGGATCTTCTTAATCACTTTGGATTCAGGTTGCAAACTGTATAGGCTTGCTATACACCACATGTTAGATTTGGTCTGCCCCACAGTGTCTCATCCTGGGATCAAAGACATTTCTCTTGGCAATGACACAAACACAAGCAGAAACACCTGCTGACTTTCAAAATCTCAGCCTAGAACTAGTTATTGTCTTTTCCATAAATATTCTATTGGCCAAAGCAAGTCAATGGCCACGTTCAGCATCAGTGGTGTTGGAAAATATACTTAGCCTATTCTAGTAGTATCACAGTATCACATGGTGAAGAGTGTTCCAGTATCATTGTAATTCATAGATGGAATGAAGAACTGGGGCCAAGGACCAAATCTACCACAGAGACAGGTTGGGGACTTACTTAAGTAACTTATATTTATGAAGACGAGTGCCTTGACTAGTACAGTAAAAGAAAAAAAATACTTATAGGAGGGAAAGAATACAAGAGACATTTCTAATAAAGAAGGCAGGGATTTGCAGACTCATCTGATATTATAAATCTGGGAAAAGATTCAGAATCTATATTAAGTTCCAAATGTAGGGGACTGAGTAGTTGACACAGGATATGTAATTTGTCTTAAAATGTGACATTTGTGTTGGTGATGGCTAGAAATAAGGAGGAGGAGAGCTGGGAAGAGGGAGGTATGGGGGGAGGAAATGGGAACATCTGTAATAATGTCAACAATAAGAAAAAGAAAGAAAAAAATATGAATTTAAAAGTTGTGTTGGATCTCAAAATTAAGTGTAACTAACTCCAAAACTCATAATCTCAACCACCATACTGTATTGTTATCAATCATGTTATTTCCCAAAATAAAACCCAATGATTCACATGTGTGGAAAATGGGTCAAGTCATCATTGTTCTTACCTGGATCCATTGGTTCGGTCTCTCCATGCACCTAATGGGATCTCTACATGTCACAATCTAAATTTCTATTAATCAAATTCACAAATTGTCTTCAGGAATGACTGAGATCACAGATAATGCAAAGTTACTGGATGTTATGAGACTTCTCCCATGCAAATTTTAACTTGCTCTGTTTTGAACTAATTCTGTGGGTTTCACTTAGAATTAGACAAATTAACTCATTTATTGACTGTGTAAATTATTCTTTACTTACAACTTCCTCATGTTATAAACTTGAATGTATCAATTTTTCATGACATTGAGTTAATTTCTTCATGTGTATAAATAAGAAAAAAATAAGGTGATAATATGTGGAATAAAAACTTGAAATTTTCCTTGGCTGGTGTGGCTCAGTGGATTGAGTTCTGGCCTGCAAACTAAAAGGTTGCCAGTTCAATTTCCAGTCAGGGCACGTGCCTGGGTTGGGGACCAGGTCCCCAGAAATGGTCATGTGAGAAGCAACCACACATTGATGTTTCTCTCCCTCTCTTTCTCCCTCCCTTCCTTCTCTCTAAAAAAAATAAATCTTTAAAAAAGCTTGAAATTAATGAAACGTGAAAATAATTACCTTTTATTTAAATGGATCTTAGTATATTACTATGATGTATATATAAAATACACTATGGGAAAATTTTCAAATGTTAAATGAATCTTTAGACACTATAATATTTGATAAATTTTTAAAGAAAAATCAAATTGATTTATTTGACTGAATTTTAGTTATATTTAGACGTTATTAAGTTAGTTACATAAATTTATGCAAATTCTTTATACATTCTGGATTCTTTTAAATAAAGTATAGTGGATATATAATATTATATTAGTTTAAGGTATACAATATAATGAGATTTCACATTTATATACCTTATAAAGTGACTATCCATCTGTCACCATACAAAGTTTTGGTGATAGTATTGACTATATCCCCTATGCTGTACTTTAAACCTCCATGGTATATCATAACTGAGTTTGTACCTTTTAATCCCTACCGCCTTTTTGCCCATACACCCACAGCCCAACCCTCACTTCTCTATCCATTCACCTATAGATGAACACCTAGGTTGCTTCCATTTCTTGGCTACTGTAAATAATGCTGCAGTGAACATAGGGGTGTGAATCTTTTCAAATTAATGTTTTATTTTCTTCAGATAAGCACCCCAAAGTGGAATTGCTGGTTATTTATTTTTCTCTTGTTATAGACTTTGTTTTAAATTTTATTTTGTCTAATATAAGTATTACTATCCCAGTTTCTTTCTTGTTTGTTTGTTTCCACTTTTATGAATTTTTTTTCCATCCCTCTACTTTCAGTCTGTGTGTGACTTTCAATCTGGAATTTCATGTAGGGAGCATATGTAAGAATATTATGCTTTTATCCATTCAGTCACCCTATATTTTTTCAGTGGAGTATTTAGTCAACTTACATTTAAAGTAATTATTAATAGGCATGTATTTATTGCCATTTTGATTGTTTCCACACTATATTTATAATGGTTGATCTACTATCTTTACTATATATTTCTCTTTACTCTTGAGATTTTTTCCATCATATATTTCCTTATTTCTAGTTTTGGCCTTTTCTTTTTCACTTAAAGAACTCCCTTTAACATTTATTGTAATGCCAGCTTAGTGGTACTGAACTCCTTTAACTTTTGCTTGTCCAGGAAAATCTTGATCTCTCCTTTAATTCTGAATGATAACCTTGCTGGGTAGAGTATTCTTGGTTGTAGGTTTTTCCATTTCATCCTATTGAAAGTATTACATCAGTCCCATCTGGCCTTCAAAGTAATTGTTGAAAAGTCAGCTGATAGTATTATGGGCATTCCCTTGTATGAAACTAGTTGTTTTTCCCTTGTTGCTTTTAAGATTCTCTCCTTATCTGTAACTTTTAACAATTTAATTATAATGTGTCTTGGTATGGGTTTCTTTGCTTGTTTGAGACTCTGGGATTCCTGGACTTTGATGCTTACTTCCTTTACCAGGTTAGGAAAGTTTTCAGCCATTATTTTTTGAGGTAGGTTTCCTGTTTCTTTCTTTCTCTCTTCTCTTTCTGGGACCCTTATGTTTAGAATATTAGTATGCTTGATGTTGTCCCAAAGGTTCCTTATGCTATCCTTATTCTTTTAAATTCTTTTCTCTTTTTGATCTTCCAACTGGGTAAGACACTATCCTGTCTTCTTGATTGCTGATCCATTCTTCTGCATAATCTGATTGTTATGGATTCCCTCCATTGTATTTTTCATTTCAGTTGTTATATTCTTTAGTTTTGTTAGGTAATTTTTTATAATTTTTATCTCTTTGTTAATGTTCTTACTGAGAATATCCACTTGTCTGCAGAATTTGAAAAACATCTTTATGACTATTACTTTGAACTCTTTATCTAGTAGATAACTTACCTTGATTTCATTTAGTTCTTTTTTTGTTTTTGTTTGCTTGTTTGTGTTATATTCTTTTTTTCTCCTCCTCTTGCCTGTTTGTTTTAAATGTATTAAGTATGTCAGCTACATCTCCTGGTCTTGAAAAAGTGGTCTCATTTAGAAGGTGTCCTGTGGGGCCCAGTGGTAGAATGAACTTTGTCACCAAAGCCACGTGATCCAGAGGTGATCCTTGGGTAGACTAGTGTGGCCTGCTGTTGTGTCAGGACCACAGCTTCTGTGGATACACTGGCAGACAAGGCTGGTCCCTGGCCTGCTGACTTTGAGGCCTGGTCACAATAATCACAGGCTCACTGGTGTGCAAGGCAGGACTTCAAGTGGCTGGCTGCAAGGCCCAGCCACACTGCTGCAGACACTTTAGTGTGTGCTGGTGCTGACTGGGGCCACCAACTAGCCTGGGTGGTGCTAGCCTGGGTGGATCCTCAGAGAAATGCCAGGGTGGGGTGAACAGTGTTAGCAAGTTTAATGGAGAGTGTCAGAAATGGTGCCTGACAGTGTCAGACCAGTTACATTAAAGAAAGAGGGACAAAAGGGCTTCAACCAGCACCTCTGGCTTGGGAGCAAAGTCCAACAGATCCCTGTCCCTCCAGTACATGCCCTAACATTAGTCAATGTATCACCTTTACATATGACCTAGATGCTTTTCAAACTGCTGCCTCTGTGCTGGGACTGAGAAAGCACAGCCTGGGTTTCCTACAGCTGTTTGACTCTCCCAGACAAAAGCCACACTAGTTTTCAAAGCCAAATGTTATGGGGTGGGGGGCTCCTTTTCCTGGTGCAGGTCTGCCAGGTTAGGGCTCAGGCCCCTTGCTCTTTGGGACAACCTCTGCAGTTGTTCTATACCTTCCATTGTGAGTCACCACATGGGCACTGGTAGGTTATGGTAAGTCCTGACTAGACTTAGTCTCTACGCCTTCTACCTGTTTCATTGTGTTTTTCTCCTTATATCCATAGTTGTATAAAATCTGCTCTGCTAGTCTTCGTTTCCTTCTCAGAGACAACTGTTCTATATGTAGTCATTGTTTTGATGTTAGTGACAGGAGGTGGGCTTGGGATCTTCCTATTCCACCATCTTAAACTTGAAGTTAGGAGCCTTGTTCTTGAATGCCAATTTAGCGTGTCTGTGAAATGTTGTTCCTTATGGTTGGTGCACTCTCCTGCAACAAACGTGTCTCCAAATGGGATCACCAAGTCACTCTGTACCAGTTCTGTATGACATAGAACTATTATGTCTATGAACCAGAAACCAGATAAATTAGTGAAAGAAAAGTCATAAATATTTTCATTTGAAATCATGTGGAGAAATCAATAGGTTCTTTTTTACTGTGTTTGTCAGCACAGTCATGCACCACTTAACAATGGGGATACATTCTGAGAAATGCATCATTAGGCAATTTTGTCATTGTGTGAACGTCACAGAGCACACTTACAGGAACCTAGACTGCGTAGCCTACTACACACCTAAGCTGTATGGTATAACATATTGCTCCTAGGCTACATAAAAGCCTATATAGCATGTTGCTATAAAAAATGACATGAGAGTAAATTAAGCAGAAAAGAAAATGATACAAACAAAAGACATAAGAAGCGTGAGATGTATAAGGCTGCTGCTGGCATGACAACGTACTGTTTTACAGCCTACTTTTTTCTTTAATAAATAGAAAGAGTACATTCTAAAATAATGATAAAAAATATAGTATAGCACATAATCCAGTAACAGGATCATTTATTATCATGATCAAGTCGTATATACTGTACATAATTGTGTTATAGTTTTATGTGACAGGCCGTGCAGTAGCTTTCTTTACACTGGCATCACCACAAACATGAGAATAATGTGTTGCACTATTATGTCATGAAGGCTACAACACCCTAGATGATAGGAGTTTTTCATCTCCATTATAATCTTATGGGACCATGATCCTACATACTTTCCATCATTGATGGAAATGTTGCTATGTGACTCATGACTATACTTATTTTGGTCTTGCAGTATAGCAAAAATATTTCTGTGAATTTTCCTCCTCTCTTTCAGGCTATCAAGCATCCACTGCTGTGTTCCAATTATGAAGTATAATAAAAGAAAATAAAAAAACATCATGTGATATTCCAGAATATCACATCAGTGATCTTTCTTATCTACCTCTTCTGTCTTATAAGTGAAAAGTTAATGCCATACAAAGGAAAACTACATATGTGGTAAGCATAAATAAACCATTAAAAGAAAAAACAAAAAAATTACAATAAGAAAATAGTTATAAAAATGATTTGCTTGGAAATATAATTAAATTATTTACCATATTTTCATTATTTTCACTAAGCCATAATTTGGAAGAGTGAAACACACAGCTCAGTTAAATTATAACTGGAAATCTAAGTATTTTCCAGGCAGAGATCTTCAATTATGTAAATGTAAAAATTTTACCCCTTCAGAGCTGTTGAAAAAGGATAAAAGTTGTTGAGTGGCTTGAACTTAAATTTTAAAGTCAGTCTCAGGAGGTGTGAACCCTTCCCACTGGAGCTAAATTTATAGCTTAACCTTGATGTTACCTTATAAGGAAGGGTGAAAGGCCAACAGGGTTGAAGCAGAAGTAAAGCACTTGATTGTCATCAAAATGTTAATGTGTTATATTTACACAACATGAACAGGGTCTATAAATTCTTAAAACTCACCACACCATGGGTCAAATACATGAAACTGGGGCTTAGAAAGAAAAATAAGTAAATAGCAGGATTATAGCTGTGGAGGGAGGAAAGGGGTGGAGGGATTGAGCAAAAAGCAAAAAGGACTCATGGACAGGGACAGCAGTGTGGTGATTGCTGTGGTGAGGGGAGTATGAGGAGTCTAAACAGTAATGGAAAAAATACAGTAAAATTAAATTAAAAGAAAAGAAATTCTGCCTTTTAAAAGCAGTTATATTTTTCCTTGAGTTGCTGACAAGTCTAGTAGTGAGTAATAGAAACAGTCATAGAAACTTCAAAACTTTTAAAGACATTAGAGACAATTCTTTAAATGAATATGAAAAATAGTGATGTTTGTTTTTTTTCTCTGTTTAAAATCTTCTCATTAATATAAACTAACACAACACAGACTACTGCAGCTAATGTAACAGTTGAATATCAAATTTTTCACCTTTTTGTTAGACCATAAATTTCTTGTCCTATTTCAGAGCATTATATTTTTTCCATATTTTATAATTTCTACCACTGTTAAACCATCAGGTTTATAAGATATTGATTACATTTTTTCCAATAATTAAAAATGCAACATGATGTCAAGGAAGAAGTAGTAATGTTTTTGTTATTTATTATGTGAAAAGGTTTATGCATTCTTTCCAAAATTTCCAAATATATTGCTTCAAAATTAAAGAAAAGTATCAGTTGTTACAGAGATTCAGTCCTAGAATGGTGAAGCAAAGGGAGGAACATAAAAATTGAGCAGTCTCTGAGCAAGCTACATTATAGAAAGTATTCTAAAAATTGTTTTTTAACTTTTTATTAACATCAATAATTTAAATTATGGTGTGAAAAATATGTACATATGTGAGCAATAGAAAAACCATTTTAAATAGGAACATATGAAAACTTTTATAAGAAAAGGCAATCATAATTTAGGTGGAGTCATATGGAATTAGACAAAACTAAGGTTTTACCAGTCACTGCTTACGTGGCCATGATCTGGTTACAGTTCTCCCTTGCACTTAATTTCTCAGTCTTTTTAATGAGGGAAATGAAAAAAAAGCTTCATAGATTTCATCTGATGAAAGTAGATCATATGTATGTACAGCATAACACTATAGCATGATATTTAGCATGTAGTAAATTGAATAAATGACCTTTGTTGCTGTTATTGTTAGATTATATCACTCCAGAAACATATTAAGTGTCAATACATAACACCTGATGCCTGATAATTGGAAGACTATAACATTAATTTTAATAATATAGCACAATTATTCTATGTAACACTTTTAGAAATTTTAAAAAATTAACTCATTTACACTCTACAGCTAAGTGTTATTATTTATAATCTGTGCTAATGCTTTTATGTTTATTTTGTTATCTCTGAGCTGTTTCCCTTTAAATTCCAAACTCATATCCAATTGCATATTTGACATACGAACTTGCATATCTCTCACATACATGATCAAAATTGAACTCTTGATCAGACATATGAACTACCTTCCCTTTAAAAGCACACACACACACACATGAATAACAAAAACACTAACCATGCAACTGTTCCCAGTTACTATGGCTACATAACAAGTAGCTCCAAAACATGGAAGCTTAAAGCATGATGACATATATTTTGCTCACAAATCTACTTTTTAAACAGGTCTTGATAATGACAACTTGTGTTTGCTGTACATGGTGTCAGCAGGGATCGTTCCAAAGGCTGGAATATCATCTGAAGGCCCCTTCACTATCATGTCAGGTAGTTCTTGGGGTTTCAAATGAGACCTTAACTGGGGCCAATGGTTTGAGCACCTGCACAGTCCTCTCCATATAGCCTTCACTTTCTTAGAACCCGATGGTTGGCTTCTGAGGGCAAGTCTTTTGGAGTGAGACTGACTTTCACAACCTAGGCTCCAAAGGTCATATGACAGCTTTTCTATTGCATTTGATTTGTCAATGTAGTCATAATGATCCAAATGAGTTCAAAGAAGAAGGGGTCTTTACCTGTAGTTGGAGAGTTGCATGATTCTGAAGTGCATATTGGATCAGAAGTGTTGCTACAGCTGTTTTTGGAAAATGCAGCCTGTCCTAGCAACCAAGAAACAAAATACAATTTATTTATCAGTCATTCCAATCTCAGCAAATGCCACTATCATCCCATTTGCTCAAACCCAAAACCAAGCAATCAGCCTTAATTTATCATTTTCTTTCACTCCCCACATCAGCAAGTCCAGCTGGTGTTATTACCAGTATTATTTATCTTGAATCCTTGCCCTTCCATCCTTTTACTTTGTCCCTTCTAATCTCAACATATTTTTCTTTCTTTGTAAACTTCACTAGTAAAATCCTTACACATGAACTGGTCCTTTACTGTCTTTGTCCATGCCATTCTCCACATATGTGTGTTTGCTTTAGTAACATAAATTAGTTAATGTCACTTTTTTGCTTAAAACAGCCACACATAAGCATGAAATATTTTTCTTAATCTTCTTTTATGGAAGAATAATATGAGTGTATGAAATATTCTAATGGTGGGAGTTGTGTACAATGAAAAAGAGTAACAAAAACATCTCAAGTATTTTTTATTGTTTAAAGATTGCAAAGTTTATATTCAGTTGCTTTCTGCCTTGAAATGATATAAAAGAAAGATTAGATGTGTTTTTTAAACACTCAGAGCATCATATGTTTTATTTTTACTTCTCAAAAAGCATATTATTATTTTCTCCTATAAATAAGTACACAGGTCATATACTTTCTTTTTCTCTAACCATAATTTTGTATTGGTTCCTAAAGCTCTAATTTTCTATTAAATGTTTCCAGCATACAATTACATAAAGCAAACAGCTGCTGTGTAAAGACATGGACTGCTTATATGCTATTTACTATGTCTATTGCACTGCTTCCTGTTTATGTAAAATACATTTATTTTTATATCAACTGAGGATAAAAAGTAATAAGATTTAAGATAAGTTGAAAATACATTTCACAGTATCCTCTGTATTTTATCAGTTTTCAAGCTTGATTTTCTTTATGCTCAATAATACATGTACACAATAAAAATGATTTCTTCAAATATAATCTATAATCTATAATATAAAATACAGTACATATTTATAAATACACATTTATTTATCCACATATTTCTTCAGCAAGAATTTTAAATTATAGCATTTTATTTTCTTTAGCTATTACACATATTATGTAATAAAATTCACACAAGGAGCTTGAAAACAGTGTAATTTATATTTTATGAAGGCTTATTTTTCTATTATTTTTTCCCTTCCTCATGGCAGTCTTCCTAGTGACAGTTTTTATTTTTCATTCAAACTGTGAAATAGCATGTGTTGTGTATGCCTGGGGTGTACATGTGTGCCTTTAAGCAATATGTGGACTGCTCTTGGTTGATCTGTGCAAAATTTACTTCGTGAACTTGTGTATTATTTTAGTTTAATAGAAGTCATTTTACACCTAAGTTATTGATGCAAATAGACAAACTTTGGGAAAATGTTCTTACTTCAATAAATTTGGGATTTTATTAAAAAATAGTGTTTTTTTAATTAGTTGTGTTTCATCCACTGTTTTTCAGTTTTTTGCTAACCACCTTAACTCTGAATTATTATTTTAAAAAATAGTTTCTATTTACAAATGATCTTAGTAAAACCTTACATTTCATAGAAACATTTTTAAAAGTGGAAAATAAATATTCTCCCAAGATAACTTCCTTCATTTATTGGAGAAAAAAATAATCTACAGTACACAGTTTATGTTGTATAGTAATGTATGTAACAAAATTTTTGCTAATGAATTTATTTAATGTTTTTACTCCAGATGTTTTTGGTAATTGAGATAATTGACATTATATTTCAGGAATACAACATAATGCCTTGTTTTATGTGTATATTGTAAATGACCTCGTCTTGCCACCCATATTGATAATTTGTTTTCTTTTGTAATAGAAACTTAAAAATCACCCTTTTAGCAACTTCCAAATATTTGGGGTTGGCCAAAAAGTCTGTATGCTTTTTTCCATAAAACAAAAGACACAGTTTTCATTTTCACCAATAACTTGATTTGGATATTTTGAGTATGTCGGCTATCTCCCTCATGGTATAATGTTGACTGCTCTCAATTAATGTCCCCGCTTGATCTTTACCAACTTCAGCTGGTCTATCTGACCATGGAGCATTGTCCAGCAACAAATATCTAGCACGAAACTTCACAAACCACTTTTGACACATTCGATGGGTCACAGCACCTTATCATACACTGCACATATCTTTCTTTGCATTTCAGTTGTGTTTTTTATCTTTCTTCAAATAATAAAGCATGGTATGCCAAAAATGTTGTGTGTTTTCTTCCATCTTCAGTAGTAAAATGACTACACAAAAATTTACTAATTTTGATTATTTTTAATGCATGTTGATATGACAGCTCTCACTATACAGCTTAACAAAATTATTTCAAATGTAGTTAAAGACAACTCAGCATTGCTAGAGACATTTTACAGAAAAAAAAAGTTTTGGCCAACCCAATATAATATTATTAACTTGTACTCTAGATTTTGAAGTGATTGTATTAGTTATTTATTGCTTAGTAGCAAGTTACCACAGATGTAATTGTTTAAAACAACACTTATCGATTATCTTACTATTTCTGTGGCTCAGAGCTAGTCATGGCTTAGCTGGAACCTCATCTTTAGGTCCCCTCAAAGGATTGCGGTCAACCTGTTAGCCAGGGCTGGAGTCTCATCTTAAGGTCTGAGCTAAGGTCAGCTTCTTAACTCATGTAATTTTGATAAAATTCAGTGTTTTTATCCATTGTGCCACCACCCCTTGTCGGCTTTTGCTTGTACACTTCCTTCTGTCACTTGTTTCATCATAGTATGCAGGATGAGAAAGCAATAGAGAATACTTGCAAAAGGGAAGTACAATCTTATGTAAAATCTTTATTGATTTTATCTTCAATGTACATATAAGGCATTCTGAATCAAAAACAATTTTTAAAATTTAATATTTAGCAGTAAATAAGTGTTAATGTCCACATGCTCTAGTCCGTATCCATAGGACTACACTATGAAAGCACGTCAATGGTGGTAAGGAAAGAAGAGCCTGACCCCTCACAGTGAGGGGAGGGTTAGAAATATTGTTCTATGTTTACCCTAGCCCTTTGTTAGGTAAATAAAATCTCTTCCCTGTGTCTGGTCTGCTACTGCCTTGTTTCTGGGCCTCATTCCTCCTTGAAATGTAAATCCTTGGAAAGATAACCATTGCCGTACTCCTGGCATCTTAGGGGAGTAACCCAGGAACCTGCTCCTGACCGCAGCCACTTAGTTCTCTAAGATGATAAGTGCTATTATACTTTTGGATTAGAGCAGTGAATTGGACTAGTGGATACAGATCTGACTCTCATGGTGTGTGAACGAGTTTTCAGGGGGCCAGGGCTTTTGCATGCATGTTGAGAAATCCAGGGGAGTTTATTTTTCTGTGGTAACATAATCATGGAAGTGATACATCACACTTTTGTAATATTCCATCAAATACTAGTAATAAAGATATTAAATACTTTGAAGATTAATATAGCTAAAGTAATTATATCAGCTTACATTCATAACAATAACTTTCAAAATTTACTTTTACATCAATATAACTTGAAACAAAAAGTGCAGCTTAATCTGTATAAAAAATTTTTCGATTGCTGAATCTATAATAGGCATATAATACTTTCACAGGACAACATTCTACATTTGGGTTATATGAGATTCAGTTTTAATTGGTTTTCTTTAAAAAATCTTGTTACCATCTTTCTAAAATCAATAAAGATTTTTTTAATTAATGGTAAGCTCTACCTTACATGAATGTAGAATTTTACATTTTATAAGGTGCCTGTTTTCCACATAACAATGTAAGGGATATAAGGATTTTTAACTGTACTTTGCCTTCAAGGAAACTGAATTTAAGAAAGTTTTTCTAACTTACTCAAGGTTATCTAACTACCAACAGAGAGGAAGTACTTTTAATCCAGGTTTACCAATCATTTGATCAAGTTTCCTTTTATGTATCTTATAGATTTTTTAAAATTAACATTAAAAAGACCAAGAAGACATAGGGACTGAAATTAATTTTCTGAGAAACATTTTCTTTTTCCACACCTGTGTTTCATTCCTCCTTTCTTTCTTTCTTTTCCCCACCCTCCCTTCTTATTTCATTTACACAATCTTCTTAAATCTATGGAAAATTAACTTCCTGTGGAAATTGCTTTACTCTTATTCTTAATGTTATTGATAGGTTTTCCTTAAAACTTAAAATGGCAGAAAATGCTAGAAAGTGAGAATTTTATCATGGACTGCCTTTACATTAAACTATTAAAAAGTAATGCATAGCAACGAAAATGCTTCATCAAGCAAGGGGTGAATTTTTCTGTAAATGATTTCATTTGGTACTTGAGAAGCCACCTAAGAACACTTCAAAATATAGAAGCAAATCTGGGTGACAATAATGAGAACAAAAAAGTAAGACACAGAGCCAGGTCCTCTTTAAAACTGAAGCACAGTTTATTGAAAAGTTACAGTACATATAGAATGTCATCGGGTTTCACCACCAACATTCTTGTGGCCAAAGAATGAAAATCATAAGAGAATATTCCTGCCTAATAAACTAGTAAATTCCAGGTCACCAGAGCTGGCCATGAAATTGCCCTGAAATGTGAAAAAGTAATATTTTTTTTCACTTTATAGTCTAATAAACAAATAGATAATTGCTCCCTGTTATAGAACAATTTTGAAAATCTCATTTTAAGAATTGTTTTAGATGGGATTTTATTTTCTAAGTTTGTAGAAGGGCAGGGCTCTAATTTCTAGGTAACATTGTTATTAATGTTTATTGAATTCAGAGGATGTTATTTTGCTAAAATGGTGCAGATAATTTTATATTTTGCAGTGTTCATCACTGGTAAGTGACATTTCTTTAGTGGTTTGATTTCTTCACTGTTAAATTAGTTAAATTGGGGTGGACTTTAAAATATTTAAAATCTCTTTCATTCAACAGTGTATTGATTTTCATTCTCTTTACCTTTTGAAATTAGTATTTGTCAGGGTCATATTATCCTCTCTTTCTTTTTCTCTGAGATTACTGGCATACAGATAATTGTACTTTTCAAGGACATTTCCATGAAAATGCCAAATGAAAAGTAAATTGTATTTTAAAGTATGATTAGACGTAAAAGTTTAGGAAAAATGAACCAAGTGGATTCTAGTTTTAATTGATTTATTCAGTAAGAAATTAAGTACATTGACCAGATTTACAGACATAAAAATATATAATTCGTTTGTTCTGTAAGAGGATGCAGAGACGTTATGTTGTTTTACCCAGGTAGCGCTCCCCCTCTCCACAGAAGGTAGTTTTATTGGCTCCAGCTTCATTTGTCCCCTGCTCTTGTTCTGGTCACCAAAGACCTCCATGTTGTCGAGTCCATTGGCATTTCTCATTCTTTGTTTGATTTCTCAATAATGTTTGATTTGTTGATGAATTTGACCACTTTTTTTGTGTTATAAATAGTCTTTAATTCAATTTCATATCATGTTCTTTCACTTTGAGTTTTCCTTTCTTCATCTTTTTTTTTTTTAATGTTTCCTTTGCTGGCTGTATTTTTTACACAACCTCAGGTTTTTATATTGTGCATTTGTTTTTTTCCCTCATGCTATATATTTACCTTTTCTAGCTCACATAGTCTCTATGTCTGTAGAAGCCATTTAAATGCTGATATCTCTCAAAATATGTATCAGTTCTGATTTTACTTTTGATTTCTAGGACCTGTAAGCAACAATCTACTCTTCCTCTTCATCTGTATATCTCTCAATCAACTCAGTCTTCATATGACCAAAATTAACTCTGAACTCTGCAAACAAATCTATGCCTCTTCCAGTTTTCACTGTTTTAATACATGACATTATCATCCACTAGTTGCTCAAGGATAGGACAAACCACATATAATTGAATATCACATCTAAACTTTTTTTTGCCTCAAAAATAGCATCACAAATTTGATAATTCATCTTCATTTCCACCGCATCCCCGCTTCTTAGACTTCTTGCCTTATCATCTATAACGATTGCTCTTCCACTCTTACTCCTGACCAAAACAATCTGCTAACAGAAGCCAAAATAATCCTAAAATATAAATCACATGATGTCCTTTCTCTGATTATTTTCAATGGCTTCATATTGTATTCAGGATAAAATAAAAAAAAATTTTGACCTTGTCATAATGATGTTCTTTTAGCTTTATCTCTAGTCACTCTGTTATCATACTCTCCGCTTTGGCTTTCAGTCATGGTCTGGACATTTTCCTTGTAATTTCACCTACCTTTGCTTGAAGCATACCTCTCTGTTATTTGACTCTATTCCACACTCAAAATTGTTTTTTCCTAATTAATTCATGCTCATTAATGAGTTTTGGTTTAAGAAAGTTTTTCTCAAAACAACAACAAAGCCTGCCACAATCCTCTAACCTAAATACATTATTTTTAAAACAAATCTCAGAGCACCAGTTTCCTTAGTTCATAAACGGTATCAGGTCCTAAGCAGGACTGTTCATTTTTGCGATTATTTATTTGCTTCCTTCTCTCACTGGACAATAAATAGTGAATGCTGTTTCTCCTTTTCCAAATATTTAATGGCCATGTTTTAGTATAATAAGTACTATATAGTGAATGATAATTATGATGTAATATACTCTCCCAAAATTTATTTTTTCTAACATACAAAATAATATTATGTGTGTTTGTTTAGATATTTCTTGTCCTCTTCTGGTTCATCTTTTACCTCCTGTTCATCTGAAGCTCACTTATCTTACCAGGACGTGCTTATCAGTTCTCTTTCAATGTACTTCAAATCTCTTTGCTGATCCTTTTGTTGTGGAGACAGGCAATGCCTTTGAAATATGATTATCAAGCTTTATTACCTTATAATCTCTTTTTCTACTTTAATTTTCCCTATCCTTATATATAATAAATTCAAATGTGTATTCTTAAACTTCTTCTATGATTTCTTCCTAGGATTTATACTAACTTGCATTCTTATGACTTTCTAATTTATCCATTAATTATTCTTTTATTCTCCATTTAATAAATTTAATAATAGGCATAATAACACAACAGTAACTCTTCAAAATTACATGATTTATTTCTATTTCAATAGCCTCTTTAATGTACCTAAAAAGAGTGCTTCTGTTTCCTGAAACCACAGATTTGAACTCAGCTTTTATGTGTCTTTATGTTGAGAAAGGAGAGCAAACTTCGTTAAAGGATTTTAACCTCACTTTGCCTGAGTGAGAGCTTATGCAGTGAGAATTTATACAGGACATTGGCTTCCAGAGCCGAACACTAGCCTTCATTTTCTTCCCTACAATGAGAAAAGAATGTATTTTGGGGAGGGGTAGGGGAGGACAGAGTATTTAATTGAGCATCAGTTCAAGATGTGCATCAGGTCTTTTTCTTGATATGATTTCCTCTAAGGAAGGTATCAGGAATTCTGGTTACCAAGCCATTAGGTTTTATTGGCAAAAATGACAAGACAGTCAAGTAGAACTGTAAGTGCATAACTTCAAAATGACAGGACAGTCGAGTAGAACTGTAAGTGCATAACTTCCTTCATAACACAATTCATTTGGCCAGTTTCCATTTGGTGACTTTATCAGCAGTAATTTGAGACGAGCTAATTCAAAACCATAGAAAACAAATTCCATAAACATTTTCTTCTTTTCACAGATAGTTTTGTGTAATGTGGCATCACTAGCAAGATCAATTTGGAGAGGCTCCATAGGAAGAAGGAAAAAATATATTTTTTTGAGAAAGAAATAATAAAATGAGTGTAATTACAAAGAAATAATTAAGCTTGAGTATATATTGGGTTGGACAAAGTCCGTTTAGTTTTTTTTTTTTTTGTAAAATAAAAGACACGTTTTTCAGTTCTACCAATAACTTATTGTTTTGGGTATTTTGAGTATGTTGGCTATCTCCTGCTGTTGGCCTCTAATGAACAGAGGCCAGCGGTGCTGCTAAACATCTTCCAATGCGTAAGACAGCCCCACAGCAATGTATTATTTGGCCAAAACGTCAATAGTACCATAAAGCTTCTCAGACCACTTTAGATACATTTGATCAGTCGCAGCACCTTCTCCCTATACTGCACAAAATTTTTTTTGTATTTCAGTTGCATTTTTACCTTTCTTGAAACAATAAAGCATAATATGCTGAAAATGTTGTGCATGTTCTTCCATTTTCAATATTACAATAGCTGCACAAAAATCCACCAATTTTGATGTTTTTTTAAGTGTGCACTGATATGATAGCTGTCATAATACAATATAACAAAATTGTTTCAAATGAAGTTAAAGACAGCTAAGCACTATTACAACCATAGTACGGAAAAAACTAAAAAACTTTTTGACCAACCCTTCACATTATTATTATTACTGTCTATACACATTTTCTTTTTCATATGCTATATGTACAGTGTTTCTTTTACAAAATTTATCATATTCTTTAAATAGATGTTGTAAGGGACTCAAACAGAGGTGAGAATTGTAGTGATAGGATTTATAAGTAGTACCCCTTATTTCTTATTGCTCACTTCACTTTAAAACTCAGTAAATTTACCCCAGTTGTCTATATATTAAACACTTATAAAGTTTTTTAAAAAATACAGTTGTCAAATACAGAACAGATTTATGGAGAATAATCAATCATACTCTATGATGGGAAAATACATATTTTGACATACCCTATTATAAGAATAAATACACAAAATAAATAAAAATCACTACCATATTCTGACAGTCAATTTATAATTCTTAATAAATGAAAGAAATACATTTTATTCTGATTCAGTCAAGATTTTCCATGCTTTTGCTGAATATCTTTCAATTATGACCAATTGTTCTGTGTTGATGTGGTTAGTTGCTTGGTGCAGACAATTATCTCACCCTCTCTGCACTTTTGCATAGCTCCCTGCTGTAGGGTCTATCATGTCCACCCTGTTTAATGTGCTCTGTACAATTCTTTGCTTGATCCATTCTATGGAATGTCTGTATTATGAAGTACGTTAATCTTTGCGAGCTTCCATAACATCAAACACTTTAGCCTTTTGTTTCCATACCCAGAGTTCTCTTTGTTTTCATATGCGGGGCTCTTCTTTCTGGGCATAGTGACAGTCTTCCCTTTGCTTCCAAGAGCAGAACACTGAAGACCAACTTGAGTATGAAGCACTAGTTTGCTGCTTGGATTTCAGGCTAAAAATGAATCACTCATTCTACTTAATCGTTACTCTGTTTATATCTTTCTACAGGAAGCGAAGCTTAGTCTTTAACTGCCCTGTCGTACCTTACCCAGTATAATGAAGGCAACAGATATGCATGGCTCTTCTAAGTTTTCTTTTAATTTATAAAAATATGTGTTGCAGGACCATGACAAAGCCTTTAACCATTTCTTAATCAGTAGCAGAAAAATAAAATCATAGTTCTAGTTTAACTTTTTAATTTGCTTATATTTTCTGTAAAAATGACAACTACTTATAAGACGCATGTGTATATGTATATATAATATATATTTGATAAACCTTATAAGAAATTGAATGCCTTAATATCATAGATCAAATATGAAAACTATTTTAAAAATAAAATCAAAGTTGTTAAATTTGCATTAAATATTTCTAAAGAAATACTGATTATTAGAAGTTAATTCTAATAGATAACTATTGTCTTATAAGTGCAACTTTTTAAATATCCTATGTTAAAGAATACACAATGTTGGAGGTTTATCATCAAACAGCAAAAAATATTAAAATAGAGAAATAAGGTAAAGTCTACTTGTATCTATTTATGCTTTTGCCTTTTTTGACTGGGACTACAGTCAAAGTCCAAAATGTCAATACTTGTAATTGACATTACACCACCAGCTTCTCAGGATTTCCAGTATGCAGACAGCAGACTGTGGGGCTCGGCTTCCATGATTGTGTGAGTTCATTCCTTATAATAAAACTCATTAGATAGGTATAGGTATAGGTATAGAAATAGATATAAGTATAGGTATATGGGTATACATTCCTTTGGATCTGTTTCTCTGGTGAACCCTAATAGAGTGGGTAAAAATAAATTATCACTGTTATAGTTCATGCACATTATATTTACAAGTATAGTGCTATTTACTTAAAGAATTGTAAAATAATTTATTGAGGATATAAAAATAGAAGCAAGAATTTTCACAGTCATTAATTTAGTCACCTAGAATATGATGCAATTATTTGTTCCCTCTCTGGGGATTTTGTTGAAAGAAAGAGAGAAAGTGTGAAAGAGCCAATAGAAACCCATGAACTCTAATTCCATTTGGAAAAAATAGACCTCTTACATATTAACAGAGGAAATTACTATTTCAAGTGTCCATATGCCTAAAACATCCAATCAAAAAACTCACCATATAATGAATTTCAAAAATTAAAGCTATTGAAACATTTTGTTATTAGGAAAAGAACTGTTCTGTACAGTTCAAGTACTGTGGTGGTGTGAACTGCAGTGCTGCCATTAAAAGGTCATGCTGTCACAGTGACCACATTCAAGGAAAGGAACAGAGAGGTGCGGTCATAATGGACCATAGCGAGGCAGACATCATGAGCAGGAACCTTGAACATTCTTATTTTTACCTGGGGTGATAGGTAACTATTTTAATTTTTTAAAATTAAAAAATTTAATTTTCTCCATCTTCCAGAGAAGAAGGAGAAAAGAGAGAGGGAGAGAGAAAAGCATTGATTTGTTGCTCCACCTATTTATGTATTTGTTGGTTGATTTTTGCATTTACCCTGACCGGGGATAGACCCTTGGTGTTTTGGGATGATGCTCTTATCCACTGAGCTACCAGGCCAGGGCTGAGAGATAATCACTTTAGAATGGTGAATGGGAAAATGAAAATATGTGTTACATGTCTTGTTTCTTTACCTATAAAATAGGAGAGAAGAAGAAGGTATTCATAATGCAAAGGTGAATCAGGAGACAGAGAGAGAAAAGCCTCTGTTGCAAAAATCTAATTTCCACACATATCACTAATCCAGGAAAAGAAATTCAACATAGAATACGTTTCAAATGTAAACTTTAGACTATTGGAAAATTCTATATAATGATGTAAATAGTTATTAAGGGGAATATTTTTCACACCAAACTATACTTTTAACAACTCATAAAAAAGCCAGTCTCATTCGTTTAAATGGCAGAAAGCCAACTAGATCAACACCATTTGAACATTTTCCAACATTGTTATTTTTATTTTAGTTAAGAGTGAAACACACAATATCAATATTAATTTTAGTTCATTAACCCATAAAATGATTTAATATTGATTATAGGTAGTATTTTCCTTTAGTAAATCTATTGCTATATTTATATCACGAATTAAGACCACTTTGTCAAAATCATAGTTTGATATGTTCCTGCTTAGGCCTGATGCATTTCTTAAAAATATACAATTTATTAGAATTGACTCATAATGAATATTTTGGTCACATTTTTTTGCAAGAGATAGAGATTTTTTTTAACTGTGCATCAAGGAAACTTAAGGAAAATAATTAAATCTATAAAACATGAGCTTGCTTTGATCCCCTCACTGATTTGAATAACATTCAGAAATCTAAAAACGTACTCAAGATACTGTTTTACAACTTCTGTTAGTACACTATCCTAGAAAAGAGAGAATTGGTCTATGTATACTTTAAATATTAAAGATCATTGCCTTTTTATTGAAAACGACTTCTCGGATCATTACAGAATAGTAATTATTCTCCGTATCTTCACTAGTCCTGAATGTATTACCGCAACCATTGTTTAGAAATCAGTTAATAAATCACTGGGACTGAAATCTGCACGAAGCCTTGCACTGCCCTCTTTCATGCAGAGCCTTCACAGAATGCTATGGGGATGAAGGTACGGCCGGCCTGAAATACCATGCGCGGCCGCAGCACTGCAGAGAAGGCCCCTGCTGCATCTCGCAGGCCTTGCCCTTTTTCCGTGCTCAGGGGATTATCAATCCCGTAAAAGTACTTAGTATTAGATTTTACAGAAGCCAGTTTAATAATCAGAATATTATCTTTTTATGGAAACACAGGTAAGAGAAGCAAGATAAAGGCACATTCCAAATATTTCTGTAGCCAAGATTCTTGGAGAAGAAAAAATGTTCCTCTCTCTTCAATGGAAAGTAAAAAGCCATCCTTAAAAAAAATTTCATCCTTTTATTTCTTTTTGCCTTTCATAATCATATAATGTTTGTATTTTTACTAGTTATCAGTAGTTTGCAGTATCACTTTTGACCCTTACTGTTATTGTTATACTGAAAATATACTAAAATATACTATAATATACTAAAATTTACTATATTGTTAGACATTTTTGAAGATTCTTTTCTATTTTCTTTGAGAACAAGATTCCTGAAAGCACAGGGTAAAAGTAACAGATATTTTTTGCTTTTTGGCAAAGGGCCCAGGAAGGCCTTTATGAATTAGCAGTTGACTTAGCTGCCAGAGTGTCTGGTTCCTTTCTTGTGAGTCCGACACCAAGATATGAGTCCCCGTTTTTCCAGTGAAAGGATCTTCATGAGGGGTAAGGGCTAATGACTCTTTAAGGAGGTGCTGTTTGCTAATGGTTAAGTTGGGCAAAGTTATTGAATTATTAAAAGGATGTGAAATCAGTGGTCAAATAATTGTACTTATTGCTGTTTCTCAACATTTTGGCAGAAGCGTCTCTAATGGCATAGGATAATAAACCAGGGACATCTAGTGGACTGCTTGGTGTGCCGTTGCCCCATTCTTAAATTTCATGAAATTTTTACATTCAATGCTATAAAGCATCAGTGTTTTATTATGAAAATAATGTTTTATATTATTGTATGAGCTTATTTGTCTTTTGCTTAATGGCTAAAATAATTATCCATTTACTGAAAATGTGGGTTGAATGGAGAAACATCACCACTTATCAACTTCCTTGTCTGGGCAATTTCCTTTTGTGAAAAAACACTAACACATATAAACATATAGATATAAATGTGAAACAATATTCCCAGCTTAATGAAGTATGTCAGAGAATCCCTGCAGAGAAGTGCTGGGATGGTATTTCCAAAGGGGTGGCACCATCCAACATTGCAATTTTCAATAAATGAACCTTATTACTGGGAAATTTAGTTAATTGTGCCAAGTCAATAAATGGTTCATTGACTTAACTCCTCAGTCTCTTTCACCAGGTTAGTCATGCTCATTGAAAAAAGTTACTCATACATTTTTAAACCATTAACACTACAATTTTTGTCTCATGTAATAAAAGATAAATAAAAACTGCTTATATTACTAAACGATCAAGCTTCTTTTTCCAACTTCTATTTTCTATTGTAAGGATATCATTAAGTACATTGTAACAGTTCACAGGTTTACAGTTGAATGTGGATGCTCAGCCTTGAATGATATCTGCTAAATAATTCCAATTGGTGAGCAACTTGTTAGGTAAACAATGAATCCTTTCAACCTTATTCTCATGTTTACCCTTTGTAAGGACATCATTATTTTCCTCTTTAAAGAAAAGCAACAAATTAATTTTGACTAATGTATTCTATGTGCCAAGTAAAGATTTATCCCTGTAGATGAAAAAAGCTAATGCAACTTCAAATTCCATTATAAATATAGCCAAAAAGTGTTAAGTCATTATTTTAACTTACCATTTTACCACCCAACTGAAGACTGAGAAAACCGGGATGCAAATAATTTAAAGCTCAAGAATCTCAGTAAAAGATGTCTTGCTGTTGCTGAATTCAGGATACAGAATGAGCACAGTGTGAGCCACCACTCTTGCATTTTATCTGTTATTGTTTAGTCCCATCAAAGTATATATTACTACATTTCCCAGCTGGAAGAAATATATATATATATATATATATAAAATTTGAAAAATTATTTCAAAGTAATTTCATAATTAAATTTGTCTTCATAGATATATACTTCTACATGTGGGGAAAAAAAAACAACAACAACAAAATGACCAAAATGCTCACTGTTCATTTATATGAGTTGTTCTATTATGAAATTCAACTCAGTGAATTTGAGTATATAACTGGTTTTATTAAGGGATTCATAATAAGGTCAGCATTCCATTCAGTAACCAGAAGGATTCTTGGAGGTGTTGTACAAAATGAAAGTTATTTATAGGAAGAAGAATGAAGCAAGGGAGCTATTAACAAAAGAAAAGAAAGGTTATTTTTTAGACCAGGCCATATGTCTTTTGGGGGGAAGATAAAGGCAAAGGATTTTATCACGCAGTTGCCTCTTCTTTCTATAAGGAATGGAGAGGGCCCCCTTGACTAATTACTGGTGCTTGACCAGAAAACTCCAGACTGCTTGATTAAGATTACATTTCTGGGAAAGTTTGAAATAAAATTAGATCAGGTATAAAATCTAGGTTTCTTATCATGAGCTTTAGCATAAGTGATACCCTTTTGAGGCTGCTGTAGGTGGAAATTAAGTTCTTCCATGGGATCATGAGAAAAGCATTTGAAGGACCCATGCAAAGGAGACTGTGGTGCAGATGGTTTATTCATGTAGAGACAGAAGCTGCTCCCTGGGTTTCCAATGTCCCCTCTCCCTCTGTCCTGCCATGGAAAAAGTCCAACTGTGTCCTCAGCAAGGTCAAGATAAAAGCCAGTGTCCAAAGTTTCTGCTTGATATTAAAGTGCAGTTCAGTCCAGCATCTGGTTAGTGTGTGTTTCCAGCTGTACTCCACTTCAGGTTGCCTTCTGGAGACCACATGTGGAGTTACATGGCCTGGGCCACATGGTTGCTATGGCCACATGGAGAGAACAGGCGAGTACACTGCGCTAGTGCAAGTTGAGGGAAGGAGGGAGGGAGGGAGGGAGGGAGAAAGAGATTCTTTGTTCCCTTGATTATATCAGCCTCAGTGTGGGATGGGGACAGGGTGCTTTCTCAAAATGACCAATCAACTTCTGAAACTTTCCCAGGCTTTGGGTTCACCTCCCAACCAGTCCCTTCTATCCCCAGGGTAGACTGATTAGTCTCTATGGACAAGCACCTCCCCCTGTGCCAGTTTGACTTCTCTGGTGCCAGTGGCTGCCTTCCCCTGCTCCCACCTGGTGATCTGGTGACAGAGGGCAGAAGGGAGGAGTGTTAATCATCTTGGCAGAGCACATGCTGTGGTCCCCTGGAGAGTGAAGTTATAGCAAGCAGGCTCTGCTTCCCAGTTTACTGAAGTCATTATCTAAGTCCTTTTACTCTCCTTTCTCAATATCTAGCTAAACTCTGATGGTAACAGGGCTGTGGTTCTCTTGTCAACAAAGTTCATGTTAACAGTCTTATTGATTTTAATCTTTCAACCAGTCATTCAAAATATTCTTTGAGCATTTTAACATAATGGCACTTTATTTTTTTCAAGCTTGGTTTTCTATTTTTGTCCTAAAATTGATTTATTCATATCTTTATGCTGTGCTTTATACAATGTTCTATTGTGCACAAGCCTATTCTTCAAACACGAGTTTAAAACTCATCTTGTAAGAACCTTCAACTATTTTTATTTATTTGCTCCCAGTAGAAGTCTCATTTTACTAATTCAAATGTATAATAAGTAGATATTTATTTTTCCTAATCTACAAATATTTATTTTCTACTTGAGCCTTATTCTATCAGAGTCAAATTTGTAATCTAAATTATTTCACAGTTTCCCCTTTCCTATTCTAGGCACTGCAACAAGGTTTCCATGAGTTTTATATCCTCCAAGACATCAGAGGTTAAGTTGGTCATCTAGCCTTAAGTGTACTCTGTCCTCACTGGCTTCTACATTGTCATTCATAGTAGTCATACATTATCTTGTTTATTTCTCAGTGGTCAATCAATACAGATCCTTACTAATTTTTTCCTTGTTCTCATTTGGCTCTTTAAGTTCAGCAAATCTGTCTCTCTCTCAGAGGCGGATTAAGGTCGGTTGAGGCCCCGGGTGCAGAAGAAAATACTGGGCTCCTTAAAAGAGAGAGACAGGGAAAATAAAAATACATGCCTTCAGAAGTCAGGGCCCAGGGCACGCGCCCGGTGTGCCCACCTTTAAATCCGTCTCTGCTCTCTCTCTCTTTTCTATAATATCATGCTCAGACAGAAATCTTGTTTGTTTCTTCTATTACATTGTGCTTGGGAAACTTTTTTGAGCTCCACTAAACCTCAACCTGCCTAGAAATTTCATGCAACTGTTTTTTTCCCCCCATTTTCTTTTGCATGGATATTATTTTGCTGTTGCTGTACACCTTGGGACACTTTCTGAGGCTCTATTTGCATAACATACAATTCAGTCATTTTTTCCTTGGAGACTCACTACTTTGCTAAGGTGTTACTGGGAGATAAGATACAATTACACTCTGGTCTCATTTGCCTGAGATATGTCCAGGATGAATGGGTTGAATAAAATAACAAAATGTATTACAAAATAAATTAAACTGACCATTTATCTGCTTCTACATCCCAGTTTTCTTCCTTTTCCTCTTTTAATAAGAAGGTGTTTTTTTCTTTTTTCAATTGCAGACTTTTCCTCTTACCTGAGTTTTTTATTCCATCTCTTCCTTTCTAAGGGGTTTGTTCTACATTTAATTCATGTCTACATACTGACACTCTGATGACAGTGATGATGATGACAGTGATGGTGATAGCTGTGTCAGCCAGGGTGAAGTCAGGAAGAGAGAGCCCATGCCAGGTAGTTGAATAGAGAGAACATAACACAAGAAACTAGTTGTAAAGGTCATAAACGACATGAAAAACCAATTGGGTGATAGCGTGGCCCTCAGAGCTCAGCAACAACTGAAAACTGCTATCACTCCTGCGGCTGGTGGTGCACGGGGATGAGACAGCACCACCAGGGTTCAGGGACTGATGGTCTCTGGGGTTGCTCATGCCCTGAAGTAGAGACAGCCTTTGCTGAGGCCTAGGGTGGAGCTGAAAAAAACAGAGAAATGGAAATATCTTGACTTCTTTTAAGTGTGTCCAGGATCTTGAAACTAATGAGAAGGCAATAGACAAAGGTGCCCGGGGAACAGAGGAGTCAGACGCCTGTAGTGTGGTGTAGAGCAGAGCAAAGGGCATCCGGGAATGAATCAGAAAACAAGCAAACCAATCACAGTGCCAATAGCCAAGGAATAATAGCACATGTAATTTTACCAACCTTTAATCAGCACTAATATTATTTATACTGTACAGGAGAGGAAATTAAAACAATGTCATGTTTAAAAAAATGGTAATAAGGATGAAGAATAGGTTGTTTAAGGTATAGGGAAAATAAGAGAAGAGTAGAAAGAATATTAATCCTTTTAGTCACATTTAGACTAATTGCTGTTAAAATCAATATATATTTTTCAGTAAATAAAAACTAACTTGAAAATAATTAAGTAACTTCCACTAAAAAAAATTCCTTAATTCCCAGTTATTCTTAGATTTACTTCTCCATCTCTCTTAACTCTTTGATAATCAAACTTCTTGAAATATTTGTACATTAGCTGCCTCTAATTCCTATATCTTACTTACTCTATTCCTTGCAGTATCTTCTAATTCTCCCATGTCGTTGAAATAGTCCTTGATGAGGACCTGAAATGAAATGTTTTACCATTACAGGCAGTGAGTATTTTTCATTCCTCCCTACCTGTCTCATTTCTTTTTTTTCTCTTGAAAATGTTTCTTTAATGCTTATTAGTATAGAAGGCACTGCAATTTATTTATTTATTTATTTTGATTTTTCAGGAAGTTGGAGAAAGTAGAAGAGAACCCCACTTCCATACCTTCTAATAAACTTTATGAAGATATCACACATTGCTACTTATATCTCCTTGGCTAGAACTAAGTCATAGGTCCATATGAGCTTAAAGAAATAATTGGGAAATAAAATCTTTTAGGAGGGTGGCAATATACTTTTCTAAAAGATCACGTCCTGTTATTAAAAAAAGATTGAGTGGATCTTGCTTGTGAGATTCCTAGCATTCTCTATGAAACAGGTTATATTTGACATCTTCATTTGTGTCATAAATATTAAGCAGATCATTAAGACAATACAATAGAGTTGAATATGTGGATAGAGGAAATGATAAATTACCTCAGAATGCAGGAAACCAATACACTGAGATGACTTCATAGGAGTTTAGGAGTTATTTATTTTTTGCTCATTTCAGGAATTTAACTGACTTTAATGTAAAATATGCCTAGTTGGTGTTTTTGTTTCCTCTGTAAATATTCAGGTGTTCAATTATAAGTAGCAAAATTATACAGTAGAATTCAATAATAATTTTCCTACAGTGATAAATGAACAGAAAATGGGTAAAAGAGTTTAGAATGTTTGCAAATGAGTGATAATAGTGGCATATTGCATAATTTACCTATACAAAAAACAAAAACAAAACAAAAAACAAACCTGGGAGAGGGCTATTAAAAAGATAGTTATAGCAAGAGTGTTAGAGAAAGGACTTTTAATGTCTGCAGTTCACATTTTAGATATGGTTGGATTTCTAATGAAATCAAAGTTAAATGTGGGAAAGGGTTTCTACTGTAGAGCAGAGATGCGAGCTCCAAGACCGAAGAGATTGGGTTGTGGCTAATTCATCAATGTTGATGGTGAAGGAGATGAGTATGATAATGAGGTAGGAAATACTTGTTTACTCTGAGAGATGATTGCAACAAATAATAAGACATAGTTCAGTAGATGGTATCCAGATGGTATCCAGAGGGTAGAATAGGAGAATTACAAGCTTTAGATACCATTAATTCCTCCAAAAGAAGTGTGTGTGTGTGTGTGTGTGTGTGTGTGTGTGTGTGCGCGTGCTTGGGTGGGGGTGGGGGGGAAGTTAATGACCTGAATGTAAGTGTTAAAAAGGAATAAGAACACTTAAGTCAGCTTTTGGCCCTGTGGTTTGTGAATTGAGAAAGAAAAATATTAAAAAGACTTTCTGTTAAAACTAGTTTTGTTTTAGAGCTTCCAAAAAAGGGGACCAGGTTTTACTGAATGTCAGCCGGTTATGAGAACATTTAGCCCTAGAAGGAGTTTGCCAGTCACATATTAGAAGACTGAATGCGTGAAGGAGAATGGAGGATGATGGGGAAGATCAGAGTGTGTAGACAGCGACATGGAAACTGGTGCTTATTGATATAAATAAGCAGGTGATGTATGGCCTCACATCCCTCAGTCTGAAAGGAAGGTGAACCCAAACACCTATTTATTGAGCCTTTGCGCTTTTCCAATGATTTACTGAAAGGCAGATCCTTGAAGTTTTCCTTTGATGGTTAATGAGGGAGATTTATTGTGATTGCTTGTTTAAGTTTATCAGACTGTGTATAGTTATTTTATATATTTGGTTTAATTATTTCCAGTAAGACAATCAATTTTGCAGTAAAATTGCTTTTCTCTCAGGAATGCAATAAATGAGTGAAGAATACTGATAGGAGGTATCATACTCTCTTAGCTATAGTAGTCTATAAGAAATTTCCATCTTGATTTTCCAAAAATGTGCTTAAAATATCTCCAGTTGAAAATGACCAAATTGAGATTCTTCCCAAAATAAACAAACAAAAAAAACTTGTCAGTACGGATATGTTTATTTTACATAGAAATCTATACACAAATGTTTTCAAAAGCATAATTTATTTTGAGTAGAAACATATTTATTAAGTATATAAATATATTATGGAATTTCCATAAGTGTATATTGGCACAGAAATAAAATCTTTAGTATTTTGAGGTGTCCTCTAAATATGCTAGAAAGGGAATGAGACATTGAACATGCAAATGGAAAACCTCTAGGCTGTATATAAAAGTAAACCTCTAATTCACAAAATTTGAAGCAATCAGTTCAGGAAACCAACTTATAACCTCTTTACTATTGCCTCCAAATGGTAATGACTTGATCAATAAACAACAGCTTTCTTAATTTTGCCCCAACTTCTGACTTAAGACAAACCAAGAAAGTCAACTATACAACCTAAGCAATCACACCGGTCCCTCCACTTCTAGGAAGTCCACTTCCAACTTCCCCATGTCAGCAACTTCCAATCAGAGC
Organism: Mormoops blainvillei; assembly: GCA_004026545.1. Classification (NCBI taxonomy): domain Eukaryota; kingdom Metazoa; phylum Chordata; class Mammalia; order Chiroptera; family Mormoopidae; genus Mormoops; species Mormoops blainvillei. Next base: position 109,426 of record PVJD01002243.1, on the reverse strand, counting down.
CTTCTGTTTTCCACCACGGAGCTTTCTCACTCCTCTGCCTGTCTTTGAGTCTCTGCCAAAGGCTAGTGATGGTGACTGACTTTCTTGCTGTATAGCAATCTCTAAATATGTAGTTTTTGCTTGCTCTATTTTGGGTGGTCTTCATTTATTTTTTTAGGAGCAATATGAAATTCCTTGTTTCAAAAAAACACGAGTAAGCAAATGGACAATGAATTTTACTTTGAGTCAGCAGACTATGAGGTAAAATACAGTGGTATATTTTAAATAATATGATAGTGTTCTTTAAGATGCTAAAAGAGAATCTCTGTCTCTTCCTATACAAATAGGGAGGAAATACTTTTAAATAAGTATTTAAAAGGTAACTCTTTAAAAGTAGGTAAGTTCTTTGATTACATACATTAATAGTAATTTTAGGGCCTAGTGAAGGGCTAATATTTTAGGGAGAAAAGAATGGTTTCCACAGGTAGTACTAGAAGGATAGGAGGAAAATATTATTCTTTTAAGAGGAAAAAGAATTAGCAGTTTCCTGTTCAAAATTCACATGGGAGTATAGCACTTTTGACCTTCCATTTGCCAGAGCTTAAAGAGAAATTTACCTCTAGAAGCAATATTTAGTATGGTAGAATGTGAACTCTAGGAAGGATTATATTGATAATAATGACAATAATGATATTAAAAACAATTTAAAAAATAGCATCTAGTATTTACTGACTGCCCAAAAGTTATTAGACTGCTTTTAAATCCATCTTCTCATTTGAGTCTAGCAAAAGTCTTATGCAGTAGAGTTTGGAAGTCCTGGTCATAGCGATCAGGCAAGAAAAAGAAATAAAAGGCATCCAAATTGGAAAGGAAGAAGTAAAACTGTCAAAGTTTGCAGATGACATGATAGTGTACATAGAAAATCCTATAGACTCCACTAAAAACTACTTGACCTAATAAGGGAATTTGGCAAAACAGCAGCATACAAAATCAATAATCAGAAATTGAAGGCACTTTTGTACACCAACAATGAAATATCAGAATCAGAAATCAGGGGAAAAAATCCCATTTGCTATGGCAACAAGAAAAATAAAACACCTAGGAATAAACTTAACTAAGGAATTAAAAGACCTGTACTCAGAAAACTATACAACACTGAAGAAAGAAACTAAGAAACACACAAATAAAAGGAAGCATATACTGTGTTCATGGGTTGGAAGAATTAACATCATCAAAATGTACATACTACGCAAAGCAATTTATAGATTAAATGCAATTCTTATTAAAATACCAATGACATATTTCACAGATATAGAAAAAACCTTCCAAAAATGTATATGGAATCACAAACAACCCCAAATAGCTGCAGCAACTTTGAAAAAGAAGAACAAAGCAGGAAGGATCACAATACCTGATAACAAACTATATTATAAGGCCACTGTAATCAAAACAGTATAGTACTGGCATAAGAACAGACACATAGATTGATGGAATGGAATAGAGAGCCCAGAAATAAACCCATGTCTCTATGGTCAATTAGTATTTGACAAAGGGGGCAAAAGCATGAAATGGAGTAAAAATGGCCTCTTCAACAAATGGTGATAGGAGATCTGGATATCTAGAAGCAAAAAAATGAAATTCAACCACCAACTTATGCCACACACAAAAATAAACTCAAGATGGACAAAAGGTTTAAATATAAGTCATGGCACCATAAAAGTCCTAGAGGAGAACATAGGCAGCAAAATCTCAGATATTCCATGCAGCAATATTTTTATTGATATGTCCCCTAGAACAAGGGACATAAAGGAAAGAATAAACAAATAGGACTTCATCAAAATAAGAAGCTTCTGAATGGCTAAAGAAAACATTAGCAAAATGAAAAGAGAACCAACTGTATTAGAAAATATATTCACCAATGATACCTCAGACAAGGGTTTGATCTCCAAAGTATATAAAAAACTCACATGACTCCACTCCCGGAAGACAAACAATCCAATTAAAAAATAGGCAAAGGGTCTGAATAGACACTTCTACAAGGAGGACATATACAGGGCCCACAGACATATGAAAGGATGCTCAGCATCACTAGCCATCAGAGAGATGCAAATTAAAACCACAATGAGACACCACTTCACACCAGTCAGAATGGCCATCAAAAACAAATCAACAAACAACAAGTGTTGTCAAGGATGTGGAGAAAAGGGAACCCCAGTACACTGCTGGTGGGAACGCTGACTGGTGCAGCCACTGTGGAAAACAGTATGAAATTTCCACAAAAAACTAAAACTGGAACTGCCTTTTGACCCAGCAATTCCACTGCTGGGATTATACCCTAAGATTCCTGAAACACCAGTTCAAAAGAACTTATGCACCCCAATGTTCATAGCAGCACAATTTACAATAGCCAAGAATTGGAAGCAACCAAAGTACCCAACAGCAAATGCGTGGATCAAAAAACTGTGGTACATTTACACAATAGAATACTACGCAGCAGAAAGAAAGAAAGACCTACTACCCTTCTCAACAGTGTAGATGGAACTGGAGAACATTATGCTAAGTGAAATAAGCCAGGTGGTGAAAGACAGATACCATATGATCTCAGCTATAAGTGGAACCTAATCAACAAAACAAAAAAGCAAGCAAAATATAACCAGAGACATTGAAACAAGGAACAAATGGACAGTAACCAGAGAGGAGGAGGGAGGGGAATAACATGGAAAAAGGAGAGGTAGGGTCATTGAGGAACATGCATAAAGGACCCATTGACAAAACCAAATGGGGGAAGGATTGAGGAAGGGATGTGTGGATGGGTGGTGTTGGGGAAAGTGGTGGTGGGAAAATGTTGATCAAAAAAACAAAATACGGGGTGGGTGGAGGGGGATAACAGAAAAGTAAGGGAAATTTTGTCAGGGAACATGTATAAAAGTCCCATGGACAAAGCCAAAGAGGGGATGGATTGAGGGTGGGAGGTGGGAGTGGCTGGGGCAGGAGAAAGTGGTGGTGGGAAAATGAAGACAACTGCACTTGAACAACAATTAAAACACTGAAAAAAATTACAAATAAGGACAAGCTATTGTGAAAAAAACTGCGGAAACAAAGTTTAGAATATTCAGTCACTAGTGGCAAGACTGAAATTCACATCCAGTGGTCAAATGGCTTATACATCATTTGCTTAGTGGTTCTAAGATTTTTCAGGTCCTTTTTGAATAATTACCTTGACAAATACTTTTAAAAAATCAAGTTTGAAAGAAGTTTTCTAGCAAGTCCTACTTTTTGATATTACTATTTGTTTTTGCTTTTAGGTTTGCTTTAAGGCAGTAATAGTAAGAATTTTAATAATTTTATTGTTTTATTCCATATGTATTGAGCATTTATTCTCATTGATGTACAATCCTAGGCATAGCAGATAAAAAGTGAAAAATCCTTCTCATACCAATTGCTTGCAATCCAGTGGAAGATATATCCACAAAGAAAGAAATAGAACTCACTTTACATACCTGATGGAGAGAAAGAGTGAGAGAGAAAGAGTATGTAGAAGTTCCAGAAAAAAGGTGAAATATTAAAGAAATATTTCTTTCTTTAATAAGTGTTTGCTAAACACTGACTGTTTATTAGTAACTATTCTAAATGCTGGAGCTATAAGGTATAGTTTCTGGGTTTACATTGCTTACATTCCAAAGGAGGAGACCAATGTGCATACAAAAAATAGCAGTGTTAAAGATTCCCAGGGGTTGCAAAGAAAACATCTTTACTCTGCTTAGAGTGCCATGGAAAACTGAGATGTAAAAAAATATATTAGTTAATCAGGTGACTAAGTGGGGGAAGGGAAGACCTGTACATAAGGAGAACACATTCTGGATATTTTTGATTGTTGGAGTTGTTTATTATCAACATTGGGGAGAGAAGTATTAAGAGAGGTCCACTGAGCACTTGAGCCCTTACATATTTTTTGTTTCATATAAACAGCAGTTTGTTCCTCTTGGTGATCAGGATCTACCAGCTAAACTGCTGATTTCTTTCCTATAGAAATTTCCTATAGATTTTGAGAATCTATAGCTTATGTTTTATTGAAACTATTGATAGTCTTCCTCTCGGAAGGATTTCAGTCTGGGAACTTAGAATTCTAGAAGCTAAAGTTAAAGAATGGAAAACATTAACCCTTCAATTTGATCACTGAGACAGATGGGGAATAAGGCCACTCCTAAATACACCTGTTGGTCCCAGGCCTATTTTTTTTAAAATTTATTTTGTTCATTGTACCACTTAGTGGTTCTTGATTTAGGATGAAGGCCACAGCCTGGAGTTTGGTGTCCCGTTCTTTCAGTATCACCTCTTAAATCTCGCACTTCAACCATGTATTCAAAATGCTGTCCCATTGCTCAATTAGACTAGCAGTCACAAGGAAGTGCAATATATAATTGGACTGGTAGATCCTGTGTTCATTGGCCCACTGTCACAGGTCCTTTGTTGTAGAGTGTATCCCTTGCTTTGAGATGATGTTATACATGAAGGTATCCTGGTAGATTAAACATTTTGCAACTTTGTCAAGGCTTTTGGGTAAAAAATAAAAATTAACATCTAAAATATGTGTCAATTCCCACCAAGATAAATCACTGCCCTTTCCAGAATCAAAAGATACAATGAAGTCAGCTTGCCACCAATTGCTGTTTGGTCTCCCAGAGATGATCTTCCCGGAATTATCTGGGTTGTGCACTGAATGTTTTGTGTTGTAAATAACCTCTCAGTGTTTGGCAAACTGGAACCGTTGATCACCCTAGATAGTGCTTTATTAGGGGCTCTGTTTCAGTCTCTACTACTGGATGCTGGGCAGAAGCAGTGGCTAGATTAGCTTTTAAAATAGGAGCCCAGGCTGTTGGGACTATGCATAAGCTCTGTCTTTGTCATTATGGCTTGTTCATTTATAAGCCCAGTGTGCCATAATTGAGATAGCTGATGTTAGAAGCTGGCTCAGTCAACTGGCTAAGCCATTATGTCTACGTGTTTGTTTAAGCTTCTCATGTGATAGATGTTCACTCATGGGCATTAACATATAATATGAAGACCATACATTATTACTCCCACAGGTCTGTCCATATGTCTTCATCATAGACTTATCTTTTTTTTTTTCCCCCCTTTGGTTCCAGGTCCCAACTAACAAGCTAAAGCATTTGTCAATGCTCATGATTCTATGCATATTTTTCTTTCCAGGTGCCCATATTTAAAGTTCTATTCTTTTTAACTTCTTTTACTGCATCAATTATTTATTTCTGCATATCAAATTATCCCCTCCCCCAGTTAGTGGCTTAAGGCAGCAAGCGTTAGTTTTTCATGATTCTTCTGGATGATGGCCATTCTCATCATCTAGCCCAGACTCAGCCGATCTCAACTGAGCCCCTTTATGCATCTTAGGTTAGCTGGTGGGGCCACTGGGTTCAGCTGGGGTGACTTTATTCTCTTTCGCATTCTATTTTAGCAGGTGAGCATAGACATATTATCACAGGAGTAGGAGGGTTCCATGAGAATAAGCAGAAACATTCAAGCCTCTGCTTTCATCAGAATTGCTTCTGTGCATTGACCAATAAGTCCATAATGAGCTGGGCATCAATGTGGGGTTATAGTGTGAAAGAAGTAGGTACAGCGAAGCATGAAAAATTGGAACCGATGATAAAATCAGTTCACCTCAGGTACCAGTGTGTTTGTTAGGGTTCAATTGGGAAAAAATTACTATGAGTTATTTTGGAAGTTAGAAGTTTAATATAGGGATTAAAATTATACAAATGTGGGTGGAAATAGAGATGTGATGGTGTGGATGGGAGAAGCTGGGGGATCCAAGAATAATCATTAACATTATCAGCCTGAATTAATTGTGTTGGCCAGCAAGTGGAAAATCAGAACTCTGGAAATGTCTGAGAAAATAAGGTCACCTGGCCATAAGAGTGAGACCAAACAAAGGTGCTCATAGCCATGGCTGTGAAAACTACCACCTGAGTGAATGGTGTTCCCAAATGTGTGTTGGGGAATTTGAGGCTGAGTTTGGTTGGTAAAGTCAGTGGCTAGGGAGACTGGTTAGACACAGAGCAAGAGAAGGACTGAGGACAAACTGGGACTTGCTACTTCTCTCACTTGAGTACTCAAAGAATGTAAAGCAGTCTCCCATTGATTTATTTTATCTACATACTGTGTCTCTATACGACAGTCACATTGGTGTAAACATTTCCTTCAAAATTTAGTGGCTTTACTCATTTTTTGCTTGTTAACTAAATATAATGATATTCTTTTTTCCAGTCTCAGAACACCACTCTCCATCTTTCCTCTGTCTCTTTCTCTCAAGATTTTTATTCTACTGCCTTAGATTCTGTACCCTGAAAATTTCTTTAACAATTCCCTTTCTCTGAATTTTGTCATTATTTTCTTTCAAATAAATCTTTATCTGACTTGTAGCCAATTCTATTAGGCCTCAGCTCTCTATAAATTAGATGTTAATCAGTAATAAATTGAGCCTGCTTTCAGCTGAGTGGCATTACAGAGATCTTATGTCCTAAAACATAGGATTTATTCTAATGGGGAGTATAGACCCTACTGAATAGCAGAAAAGATGTTTTCGTATAAGAAGGACACTTGTATTTCTTAAGTAACATGATAAACATAAGCACTGGCCTCATACATGGATAAATCTTCCAAGAAAGCTACAGGTTGTAATTTTTAAAAATTAAGAAGTTGCTGTGTCAGGGGTTGATATCAGGGAACAGCATCTTGGATAGGACTGATACACACTTGCCCTATACAGCTTCAAAGGCTGAGTGGTACAGCAAAAGAGTGGAATATATAAGAATTCTCCTTTTTGATATATCCTTTTAGAATTTTCAAAAGTCTATTTTCTATGATGCAAGAGACAGAATGATGAGTTTGTGACATACATATTTCAACTTATGAATATATAACATGAATTAATATATTATAATAAACTCTTCTACCAACCTTAATGCATTTATTAATGGTGGATATTATGTTATTATCTTTCAACAAAGCATTCTTGTTTGTGCACTCACCCAGGTAATATTTGAATGATGTAACACTATTAAGGGATTAAGCTACAGAGTGTGTTTCTTTTTAACATCATAAATTACACTGAGAGTATGCATTTGAAAGTATGAAAGTAAAGGAACCAGAGGTATTAGTAATATCCCAAATAGTGGAGCACAGACAAAACAAGTAATATTTCTCCATGACAAGTCATTTTTCTCATGTTTTAAAACAAAATAATTTTGGTAAGCTTGAACACATGTAGTATTAGGACTCAAATTCATTAGTTTTCATTACTTTTTCTCACTTCACAATTTTACATTTGTATTTTCTGAATGGACACAGGTCTCTTAATAACCTGCAAAGAATATATGGGTCATGAGAAATATATTTTAAAATGTTATCATTTTAGGGGCAGAAGAAAATTTTGTCAAAAGTCGGAAATTCAATTGTTCTTTAGCCTTTCTTTGTTCCACTGACAAGAAAACCTTGGACTAAAATTTATATTGTTTTCAAAGGACTTTATTCATGCATAAAACTGTAGAAAATATATAAAAAGATCTGGTATTAGAACATTACAGCACTGTTTTTGCTAGAGTTTGAAGTGTATAATGGAGGGGCATAGGAGCTAATGGTTGAATGATTTTTATGTAGAAAGGCAACTGAGAGGCATTGTATAGAAAATGATTTTTAAAATTCTTAACTCTATGATATAAATCATGCTGAGTCAGTCACTGTAATTTTCTTAAAGGCATGGCTACTTTTTAATTGGGACCGAAATAAACCAAAAGTCACAAATCTGTTATACTGAATACTTCTTTGTGATACTAGTCAACAAGTATTACATAAACATCCTTAAAAATGTTAATTTTGTTCCCAGAAATATTTTATAAATGATACAAATAAACTTAAAATTTAAACAAATCAAAAGACATGCTCTTTCTTGTATATTTTCCCCACATGCACACTTGATGTGTACAATGCCATAAAACTTCAGTATGATTCTAATTATTAATGCTATCAATAATGTCTGACAAGAAAGGCAAATTGTTATCAGCTTCAAATTGACCACAGTCCACACCAACCAATTTATAATCCTTTAAGTAGCTTCCCATAACCACATTATTACATTCAGAACTACCACATCATCTTTTCTCTTCTTGCCCCTGACCTTACTCTTCTTCCTTTCGCATTCCAAGATAATGCCGCTGTTCTGCTTATTTTGTAATTTGTTCTATAATAATGATCTGTCAGCATATCCGATTCCATCAACACCACTGAGAGTTTATGTGAAGTTGCTTAGCCTTTGAAGCAAAGATTTTTCTGATAACCCTAGATAGACATCTTCCAACTGACTTTTAAACACAAACTAAAATGAGTATTTTGTGTCTCTTATTGGGAGGGTTCTGTTAACATACACCTTTTAGTTGCCCCATATACCATCCTCGATCTATATTTGTGTCAGACAATCAGATAATCACTTTTGTTGTGTTAGTTTACAGTTGAAGTAAACACGTATAACATTAGTTTGGTATGTTTATTTTCTTGGGGTTTTCCGTGTAGCTTACAAAGCCAAGTTAATATTAATGAAGATGAAACATTACCAGGTTGGAGCTGTATATAAGAATTAGTAGTAAAATCTCAAAGAGAATTTTTTCTCACCTTGCGTGTGCAGAAAGTACTTAATTTTTTATTCCATGTTTTTCTAAACTTCAATAATTTTGAAGTTTATACCTCCCATTCCACAAGGAAAATTACTTAATATGAAATAAATTTCTTTCATATAAATGAGTATTTGCTGGTTTACTCGCTTAAGGAAAAAAGGAAAAAGATGAATTTGAAGAGGTAAAAGGTAAGTGTACAATTAGAGAAAAACAAATATAATGTAGAAAAAAATTATTGGACATCAATACAAGGATGGAAGTGACTTAACTACAACCTACTTCATGCATTTGAACCTCCAAATGCTCTAGATCCCAGGTTTTGTGTCTAAATTGCAAATTATGCTTTTTATATCAGAGCCACAAACCATCTGTCACATCACCATCTGGTAGGGACCACTGTATATTGGCTGTGAAAAACAGTGACTACACTGGTTGCTAGTAACTAATTTGACCCTATCTGCCTTATTTTTTGGAATAAAAAAAAATAGTTTGGTTATAATTAGAAATCTCTGGTGAAATGATTTTTGCTATATATCAACTGCCTGATCTTTTTATTTAAGCTTAGAACAGGAAATAATTATGTGATAAGAATTATGAGATTGTCAACCAGTGGTTTAGCCTGAGGCAAGATATGAGTATATCAAGTCATTTATTGCCAAAAAAAAAAGTGTGTGGTTTCTGCATCTTACCGAATTTGACAACAGATCAACATTTGATGATGTGTGTTAACATCTTGTATTCTTTAGTTAAAGTGTACTTACCTATGCTTTATTAAATTGCAAAGGTAATTTACAAAGTACGATATCATTTTTACCTAAAATTAAAGCAAAAAATATCAAATTCTGATTTTCCAACGGATTGATGCCATGATATTAAAAATACTGTGAAGTTAAAAAATGAATATTTGACTATAGCTATTATATTTTGACTTTTGGCACCCTTTTATCTAGGGCTCTAGGCCAACACAGCTCTTTTGGCTGATTGCACAGGGTAGGGGAGTCAGTCCAAAAACAAGCTTCATTCAGAATGGCTCCAATAACCAGCCAAAATATACAGACAGGTGATTTCTGTTCTTCAATCCAAAATCCCATTCTGTAGATAACTCTGATTGTTTGAACAGGTCATGCAAAATGAATGTGCAACTATTTGATTTATTCAAACTGTCTGTAGCTAAAACAGTAGGATATACCACAGATGTGGTCCAGAACTACAGAGCACAGAGGCCTAATTTTAGCCCTTTATTCAAAACACAAATTCTTTCATTACTAGTGTCAGCCAATATCTGAAGACGAACTGGAGTCAGTGGTCCTTGGGGAAGGGGTTAGAGGTGCCCAGGCGATGATGATATCCTCAGCCCACAAGGAAGCTGTGCAAGACCTGGGAACTGTGAAAATTGACTACTTTTGTTGTTTCTAAAAAACTCACATTAGGAACAATAAAATCCAGCTACTAGACAAAACTACAAGACTGGCTTTTATTATTTTTTTAATTCAAATCTTCTGTACCCAAATAACTCTTAGTGCATATAGCCTTAAGTGTAATTTTCATAAAAATGAAAAATGGTTCTGTATCGATTGATTGTTTATTGTAATGTTCCTTGCAAGTTTTATGTAAGCTTCCATGATAAGAGCCTTGAATTTTTTCTTGGCTAACCATAAACAGTTGGAATATCTCCTTTCCTCTTTGAAACATGAGAATTACCCAACAAAGTTTCTATCAGAATTATTATGAAAATATTATGTTTGGCAGAAAACAATGAACTTCTAAAAATACTAGTGGGATAGTTCTAAACATTGGCTGAACATGATAAAGAGAGTGAAAGACGTGTTTGGTATAATCACAAAACACTTCGGGGATTCTGGACTGTTCCTAGAAAATTTTGAATCTTCAGGGTGGTCAAATTCAGGTGAGAGTAGGAACAAAATTACTGATATGTGCTGTATATCTACTGGCTGAGGTGCTAATACTTCACAGTTCACTGTAATAGAAACACTGAGGTCAGAAGTCATAGCATACCTACAAAGCATGATAGTCTTAATGTAAATACCTTCATGGCATATATTTTTCAAGGTAATCCGATTCCATACTGTTTTGGAAGTATTATGTTTTACCCTAGGGAATTACCATAAAGAAGTAGAATTGAAGAAAATTACATTTTGCTGGGTACTCTTCATATGTAATTTAAGAGTTTTGTATTCTTCAGAACCTATATCACTCCAAATAGTCCATCCATGAAACTTGGTCTCTGATCAATGCTTTTTCAGTGTAGTGTAGAAAAGTAAAAAGAAGTCACAGGTAAAAATGCTCACACAAAGATAAATATATAGCACAATCTATGGATCTTGAAAAAATCATATGGAATCTGAAGTGAATCATAAATAGTTGTGATGTATTGAATATTGAGAATTACCTGTAAGAAACAGAAATTACTACCAAGGAGGCTGTGATTGCACTGTATCATATTTATTACAACTGATTTATAGTTTGGTTTTTATGCTGTACCTTTAATAAGCATTGACTATGAACATACTGTGCTCTGGTCCCAGGTAGAGATCAGGATGATTGGATGATTGTGACTTACATCTGCCTTATGGCAGCTAACTCTACTGAGAAAGGATAATAGTATAGGTTTTAAAAACAAACAAACAAACAAACAAACAGAAAAGCATGGCTATTTTTGTTGAGGGTCAAATGGTACCTACATACTAGCAGAGCTTCATGACTTAGAGATATCAGCAAAAGCAGTAGTATTTGGGGAAATATTCTAGGAAATGACAAAACTTGATGGATCATTAAAGAATGAAGAAAATATTCCTAAACTGAGAGGAGGCGAAGAGAACATTGCAGGAGGTAGAGAGCCTTCCAAAAACAATGAAGAGCTCAGGATTTGTGGTAAATAGCTGAGTTTGGCTTAAACAACTGATTTCCAATGGCAAACAGCTGTGAGAAGATGGGAACAGTAGGCTGAAGCCAAAGGGGAAATGTGACCGCCCCCCACAGAGGGCCGTTAAAGGGTTCCAGGCTGCCTCTCTCCTCAGCACTGAAGGTCTGAGAGAGAAAGAAGGTGACACCAGGCAGGGTTGTGTGGAAATTTATCATTATTAATGTTTTTTTTTTATTCATTTGGTGGGACTTAAGACCTATGAAACTTTATCTGTATTTTTTCTTTTTTAAAAACTCCATTAAAAGTGCCCAAAACCTTATTTCCACAAAAATCTACCTGATCTATTTGAAACACAGGTACCTGTTCTTCTAATTAAGACCCTGAAAAAACTGAAGCCTCATCCTATTTTTGTTGCACTTTTGTGTGCAAGAAAGCAGTCCTTAAGCCTCCTTCAAAAGAGGAAATAGCTCTTTCTGTTCCTCAGGACCTAAAATGTTTCTATGCCAAACAAGTTTACACTCTCCAAGAAGCCTCCCAATGGCCCTGGGGGTCTCAAAGGGACCACCATGTGCTGGCATGTGTTTTCTAACAACAAATCAATTTGGTCTGTGGTCAATAGGATGAAATTATAACAAAGTTTGTTGATGAATGTTCTGAGATTGACTAGGATCTTCACCTTCAGAACAATCGATTATCTACTAAACATCATGTACAGCCTCTGGCTAGGTAAAATATAGTCTAGAAACACCCTCACAGAGTTTGCCCTGGAGGCTATGTGAGATCAGATAATATGACACTCTATTATCAGGCCCTAGTTGTATGTTAGATAAAGGCAGAATCTCTGGATGCATTGGTTTCAGGGATTAAGCAAGTTAAATTTATCAAGGGCTAGTAGTGGAGGGGACCCAGGAAACAGAGAGAAAAGTTACAGCAGCAGAACAATGAGGAGAAGGTCGTATCATGGAAATGTAGAAGAGAAATTTCAAGAAGAGAATTATCAGTGTTACAATCTCAGCATCGACATCAGTCAACAGCCAAAGACCTAACCCAGTCTCCTGAAGTTTCCCCGACAACCATCCAGGTTACATCCCTCCCCTCCAGGCAGAAGAGTAAACGTACCAAGCACTTCCTTGAATTAAAGGGCCTTAAGGACAACTATAACACACTGGAGAGTACTCTGTGATGATGCAAAAGGACTCTTGCTGTTGATGGAGCCAGAGAGACTGCATTGTGCTCGCTGGGCGCCCCTCAGGGCATCTGGCTCAGCGGGTCCAGACCAGTTCAGCGGAAGCTCACATCCTGTCCAGAGCTCTTAGAGCTCAGGCCTGGAGGATCGCTCTCCAAACCTCCTTCTTATGGCCAGTTTCGAAACATCAGTTAAGGCTTTATTTTCCCTTGGTAGCCTTTTTTCCTGGAGTTGAATTCAGATGTTTTTCTTAATGTTCCCATCAAGCTTCCTGAAAAAATCCTCACTTGGTTTTGATCATAGTTCATCTGCCCTTGTCCAGACTATAAATAATCCCACTGGTGAGAGAATCAGGGTGACAGGACAAGAGTGACCAGACTAATGCACTGGTCTGACTTTACAAATTAATAAAATGAACAATGAAACAATAAAGCACATGATTAATTCATTTACAGTTGCTTTTCAGTGAAACAAGCATATGGTATTCTCCCTATGCCTGCCTAATTGGGTAAAGTGTGAGGATTTGCCTTCAGAGAATCCGCAGGACAGGGTACCGTACTGATACTCTTTGGGATCCCAACAGAAGAAATCCTAAAATTGAGACTGTGGTCCTTGATCATAAGATTGCCTGTGTGACTAATAGAAACCCGGATAATCAGGATTCCCTTCAGATAAAAACAAAAACAAAAACAGAAACACACACACACATGCACACAGATTTTCTATTGTACTCCGCAATAATGATATCATCAGTGACCTTTTTCCGAAGCAACCCTAGCAAAGTGTTTGAGGTCAAAAAATGAATGTGATACAAACAAAGAAAAAAGGCCTAATAATCTTTCAAGGGCTTTGGTAGTGAAAAAAAAACTAAGAAAGATATTGTAAAGCTATAGGTTTAATTGATTTAAAAAATATTGTTTTGTTTAGGTTTGTTTTTTAAGGTGAAAATGTCCTGGTTTTGATTAAAAACTGAAAAAAAAATAACAGATATAATAGTCCCTCCTTATCTGCAGGAGATGTATTCTAACACCCCAGCTGATGGTTGAAACTGTGAATAGTAAACGTTATATATACTGTGTTCTCTCCTGTACATACATGCCTATGATAAAGTTTAATGTACACATTTGGCACAGTAAGACATTAACAACAAAACTAACCATGAAATAAAACAACTATGACACTCTACTGTAATAAAGCTTATGTGAGTGTGGTCTCTCTCTCAAAACGTTTTATTGTACTGTACTCACCCTTCTATTTCTTGTGATGATATGATATAACACCTATATGATGAGATGGTTAGATGATTGACATAAGCATTGCAACTTAGAATTAGGCTACTGTAAGGGTTATTTAAACACAAATGCTATGACATTGAGACAGTAGGTCTGACAATCAAGAAGGCTATAAGTGACTAATGGGCTGGGACCGTGTGGATACACTGGAAAAGGGATGAATAACGTCTGGACAGGACAGAGCAGGACTGCAAGAGATGTCATTCCTTTACTCAGAACAGTGCACAACTTAAAACTTATGAACTGCTTTTTCTGGAATTATTTTTTAATATTTTCAGATATCTACAATTAAATATTACATTAAATATTGATTGCAGGTAACTGAAACCATGGCAAGTGAAGATGTGGATAAATGGGGCTACTATAGACTAAGAGAAACTGAACGTGCAGTGTGAAAAAAGGCTAATTGATAGAACAATGCATTGAAGAAATAGGAAGAAAGGTGGAGAAATTGTTATTGAGCAGGACTAGAGTATCCAAAAAAGCATCTTATCTTTTCCCAAGAGTGGAAATAAAAAGATAAAGAGATAAAGGTAGTTTCAAAAAATAAAAAAGGAAAACAGAAAGATAAAGAGAATGCTGAGATATTGGTAGCAGAGGATCAGAGGTCCTGGCCAAGATGGAGGTGTAGGTAGGTATGCTTTTCTGATTAACTTTTTCCCCAAAGAGATATAAATAAAGGTCATCACCATGATTGTGGAGGAGGTATTAGGTGCTCACAGGGAAAGTAAGAGCTATTTCAGGTAATAGTACAATTTTTTTCAATCTCAACAGGATCTCTGTCATTTTTTCATCATCTCACAGCCCTCTGGTTGCTTCAGTCCTTTCTCATCACATAGCATGATATTCTAATCACTTACTGGAAAGAATTCTCAGCTCCCTCTGTCCCTTATGCTTTGTTCACATGTTTATTGCAAGGATACCCTTCATTTAGGGTTGTATTCATGCTGCTGAATGCTATTGGAGAACACCAGTGGATAAGGTTACATTATTTCATTTTAAAGCCATGAACATAAATTCAATTGGTAACTTAATACTAGACACCCAACTATTTTTACCTAGGAAATTTGCCTGTTCAACTTCTAAGACTGTAATTTTTTTTTTCTTTGTAACATACTCATTCCTCTCTCCTCTTTCTTCCAAAAAAAAAAAAAAAAAGACTTCACCTCACACTTCACTAGGAAAATTGACACATCAAATGAGACTCATTCATCTCTGCATCATCAGATTTATAAATCAACCTGCAGCTGCCACCATATTTTCTTTATTTTTACTAAAATGGTGAAAGTTTTTGACTTCCTCAAAGCCCAATTCTTCCATATACATAATAAATCCTATTATTTCTTGTTTTTCTGAAGACATATCTCATCTATTTTCCATCTATCTGCTCTGTTATAACTTTATCTGTTCATTTCCATCAGCATACTGCCTTTTTTGTTTTGTAAAATGAAACTCACAGTGCTTCTTGTATTTAAAAATGCACTCAGTTTATTAAGTCAACGATGTAATATGCTTGATTCTCTTAAAAGTTTCAAAGATGTAAAAAAATAAGTGTAAGCTTTGCAGTGTATCTCAATTAATTTCAAAACTGCTCATTATGTCTACACATAGTTGTAACATAAATTATCAACATCATATATTTGTTCAAGTCTCTTGTACTTTCCATTAGAATTGCACTTACTAATAAAGGAAAGCTTTGTTTACCTAACCAAGGAAAGCAAGGTAGCCATTTTTGTTATGAACAGTTAATTCTTGTCCAGGAACTGCCTGTGTCCCCAAGGTGACTGAAACTTCACCTAGCGTTAGTTGGGTTGTGTCTCTGCTTGTTTTAAGTCTTTTGCAGCCATTTCAATGTCACCTTCAAATCCCGCCTATTAGCAACAACTTCCTTGTCAGTGAAACCTAAATTTCATTTTCAAGCACAGGATATTGGAGTCAGCAGAATTTGCCTCCTTTCTTTCAATTTGACTCCATTCTTTGTATTATTCTTTTAAAAATCTTTTCTGACCCTTGCTTAGCTCTCCTGAACAAACTTGATTTAGTGTATCAAGAGTGGGACAAAAAAATCTTTAGGTTTTTATACTTTTTATCTCCTGTTCTATGGTGTTTTTTGAAACAGAATCCCTATCATAACAATACCTACTAATATGCTCTACCTTATTTTCTATTAAAAGTGCCTTCTAAATTTCCAAATATGCTTCATTTCTTCACTTTCTTTACTGTCACACATTCTTGATAACACTGTAGTGTATAACCAGTGTCTATTTCTTTACCTACATTAAGGAAGAACAATGTTTCTACTTCACACCTAAAGGAGAACTATATATTGTGAGGACAACTTTTATTCTTCCAGTTATCCTCAATCAATCTTCTACTTAAGATGACTGACCTGATATGATTAGTGATGTTAGGAGAAGGGAAGAGGTACACCTACATATCTAGTTTTGAACTGGTTAGGGTATATAAGTGAAATTTTGGTAAAGAAAAGATGCAAAGATTTATTGGATCTAACGGAATTTTATTTCTCTCTTAATTTTTGGCCCAGAGGTTGGCAGAATATTCAAGGCATGCTAGCTGAGTGTTCATCTATCATTTTCAACACCTGGCTTCCATTTCTTGATATAAAGCGGTTGGTCTACTTGTCACTATTTTCCAGCAAGCAGGAAGAAGGAAAGATGAAATGAGCAATGAGCTGTTTTTCCCCAAGATGGTACCTTTGTGTTGCACATATTCCTTCTATTCTCAATCCAATTGAGGTTGGGGCCCCTTAGCCACAAACAAAGCTGTGTGGTGCTTTATATTAGGGTTCACATGGCTAAAAATCAAAGGGAGAGTTGGGTTGTTAGCAAATGGTTGAATGGAGACTAAGGGATGATTAGCAGTTTATTCTCCTCTGGGCACTCAGTATGAATACATATCATTTCTTTTACACTTCTCTCCAAAAAGTCAACACAAGTGAAATAAGCCAGGTGGTGAAAGACAAATACCATATGATTTCACCTATAAGTGGAGACTAATCAACAGAACAAACAAGCAAGGAAAATGTAACCAGAGACATTGAAGTGAAGAACAAACTGACAGTGAACAGGGGAGAGGGGGGAGGGGAAGATGGGGGAAACGGGAAGGGTGGTCAAGGAACATATGTGGGGGACTCATGGACAAAGGCAAGGGGGGTGGTATCGAGGGTAGGGGAAGGGTATGGGAGGGGTGGGGAGAAAATGGACAAAACTGTGCTTGAACAATAATAAAAAATAAAAAGAAAAAAGAAAATCCTGTCATTTGAGACAACTCTGATGAACTTTAAAGACATTATGCTAAGTGAAATAAGCCAGACAGAAAAAGACAAATACTGGATGATCTCACTTACATGTGAAATGTAAAAATAGTTGACAAATATCATATGATTTCACTTATACATGAAAACTAATGAACAAACTAAACAAATGAAATAGAAACAGGCCCATAGATACAGAGAATAGGCTTAGGGCTGTCAGCGGGGAGGGTGGTTGAGGGGCTGGGTGAAATAGGTGAAGGGATGAAGAAAAAAAAAAACCCTCATAGATAAAGGTAATACTATGGTGATTACCATAGGAAAAGGGGAGTTGGGGGAGGTAGAAGAGGGGAAAGGGGGGATAAATGGTGACAGAAGGAGATTTGACTTCGGGTGGTGAACACACAATATACAAATGATATATTACAGGGCTGTATACCTGAAACCTATATAATTTTATTAATGAATAGCACCCCAATAAATTCAATAAATATTTTTAAAAAGAAGGCAACACAAAGTCCCATTCCTTACAAAGCCTGCCATCTCTGAGTAATATGCATTGCTCTCCATTGAGTCTGGATGTTAGTCTTCAGGATTTGGTGACATTCTTTAATAGATGAATTGCTTTCCTCATTCCACAGTTGTGCCACACACACACACTGATACACAGTATAATAAAACAACATATTGGCAATAAAATCCCTTGTATGGTTGCTTGGAATGGGAAGAACAGGAGACTAGTACCACTAGTGCATAATAATGATTACGCTGGGCTCCCGTTCAATGGTAATTGTAAAGGCTTTGTTATCAGTGTTAGAGCTTGGCCCTTGTCTGATTTGTCCTTGGCTTTTGATTTGCCTTTTGGAAGATTCCTTCATGCCCATTATGTAGTCATTGTTTTTAATCATTCACACTTTTATTTACTTACATTGTTAGGTCTATTCTTGCTTTCTCAAATTAACGGAGTTACATGATGCCATATAGTAGGAAAAAAAAATCTTGGCGAGCAAAGAAACACCATAGTGTGATCTTTGCTACCATATCTACCCACAAATCTTAGTGATACATATTAGGAAAAGGCTCTGGAAAATAATAGTGATGAGGCCCCAAAAATAAAGTCAGCCAAACAAGAGGAAATTTGTCTTTCATATAACAATCCAGAGGAATGTTAAGGATCCTGGGTGCTTAGGTGAGAGATTCAAACTATTGTACAGAGATACAGGCTGTTGGGGTGGCTCCACTACCCTGAATATGTAGTTTCCACCTCTGATGTGCCATTTGTAGCCATCTGTCAGAAACCAGACAGGAAAGAAAAGTAGATGAAAATTTATTTTCTTTTCAAGGATATGACCTGGAATTTATTCATATCATTTTATCACTTAATCTGGAGCATACCAGAAGCAAGAAAGGCTAAGTGATTTTACCTTTAGTCAGTCATCCATTTGCCTTATTATAATTCAATAGGGAGGGGGTATATTTTTAAAATTATGAAGGGAAATGTGTTAGTGGGAGGTACTTAACTGTTTCTGCTATATCTATCTAGGGGATAGGTGCATTCTTCTACTATTTATGCTCTCTATGTAGAAAATATGCTGAGGTTGAGAATCAGGATCTATTTCTTAGGTTCCTGAAAGCCAATTTTGTCTTCGTACTCAATGGAAAGGATTGAAGTAGTCAAGGCAGTCATTTTTTCCCACACACATGGATGAATAAATGGGGTCTGCTCTGAAGATCCAGCCTACCATGTGGATTTATCCCATGCTTTGTAAGAAAAGGAAAACAGAAGGAAGTGTTTATTGGCCACAGGCCTGGCTGCTGTCTCCACTTTAGCTTTACTAGTTAGAGATGTGTCATTTTGATCTCAGTATATTGGGCTGGCCAACAAGTTTGTTTGGTGTTTTCCAAACAAACTTTTTGGAAGTTTGTAAGATGGCTCTAATAGTGCTTCGTTGTCTTGACCTTCATCTGAAACAATTTTGTTAGATTGTACTGTGATAGCTGTCATACTAACATGCAGTTAAAATAAAAGGCAACAAATCATATGGGAAAACATATTTGCTAATGATACTCTGGACAAGGATTTGATCTCCAAAATATATAGAGAACTCATACGACTCAACTCCAGGAAGACAAATAATCCAATTAAAAAAGGGGCAGAGGTGCCCTGGCTGGTGTGGTTCAGTGGATTGAGCATTGGCCTGAGAACCAAAGGGTCACTGGTTCAATTCCCAGTCAGGGCACATTCCTGTGTTGTGGGCTGGGTCCCCAGTGGAGGGTGCGCAAGAAGTGACCACACATTGATGTTTCTCTCCCTCTCTTCCTCCCTCCCTTCCTCTCTCTCTAAAAACAAATAATAAAAATTTTAAAAATGTGGGCAAAGGACCTAACAGACACTTCCAAGGAAGATGTACAGATGGACCAAAGGCATATGATAGGATGCTCAGCATCATTAGCCATCAGAGAGATGCAGATTAAAAACACAATGAGATACGAGTTCACACCAGTTAGAATGGCCATCATAAACAAATCAAGAAACAAGTACTGGAGAGGATGTGGAGAAAAGAGAATCTGAGTGCAATATTGGTGGGAATGCAGACTGATGCAGCCCCTGTGGAAAAAAACAGTATGAAATTTCCTCAAAAAACTAAAAATGGAACTGCTTTTTGACCTAGCAATTCCACTTCTGGGATTATACCCTAAGAATCCTGAAACACCAATTCAAAAGAACCTAGGTACCCCTATGTTCATAGCAGCATTATCTGCAATAGCCAAGTGCTGGAAACAGCCTAAGTGCCCATTAGTAAATGAATGGATCAAAAACTCTAGTACATTTACACAATGGAATACTATGCAGCAGAAAGAAATAAGGAAATCCAACCTTTTGTGACAGCATGGATAGAACTGGAGAGTATTATTCTAAGAAATAAGTCAGGCAGTGAAAGACAAATACTATGTGATCTTACCTACAATGGAAATGTGATGCACAAAAGAAATAAAAGAAAAAATAGAACTAGAGACATGGAAAGGAGCATACTAACAGGTATCAGAGAGGAGGGGAAAGGGGGAATAAAGGATGAAAGTCAGGGAAGGGCCTAGTTAAACAACAAGTATAAATGACCCATGGACATGTACAACAGGGTGGGGATAGGCATGGGAGTGGGGTGTGGGTGGGGCAGAGGAGAGCAATGGGGGAGAATTCAGACAACTATAATGGAACAACAATAAAAAAAAAAGCTTACCATAATTGGTGAATTTTTGTGTAGTTATTTTAATATTGAAGATGGAAGAGCATATACATTTTTAGTCTGTTATGTTTTATTATTTCAAGAAAGGTAAAAATGCAACTGAAAAGCAAAAAAAGTTGTGCACTGTACGGAGAAGGTGGTGTGACTGGTCAAATGTGTCAAAAGTGGTTTGCGAAATTTCATGCTGTGATTTCTCCATGGATGATGCTCCACAGTTGAGTGTAACAGTTGAAGTTGATAGCGATCAAACCTAGTCACTGATTGAGAACAACCAATGATATACCACGTGGGAGAGAGCTGACATACTCAAAATATCCAAATCAATAAAGTTATGGTGAAAATAAAAAAATATGTCTTTTATGGAAAAAAACATATGGGCTTTTGGTCAACCTAATATTTTATTACTGTGCATATATATCATTTGATTTTTAATTTAGTAGAGAAGAGAGTGGTATAATTTATCAGTTTTCTCATACTTCAACATCTCCTATTCATTCCTTAATATAGCTTGCCGACCAGGTGGCATCTCCTCCACCCTATTGAAGTTTTTTATGTCTAGTTCACCAGTGGCCATCATATTGCATCCACCCATGGATAACTTTCAGGTTTCACTTTACTCAACTTCTCAGTGGCCCTTTCTTCTCACTGGTTAGTTTTTTTCTTTTTGGCTCTTTTTTTAAAATTCAAACTCTAATTATTATATTCCCTAAGGACTTGGTTCTGGGATTGTTTTTATATTCCCTTTCTGGTAAGTTGTATTATTGTCCACAAGTATTTTTCCATTCTTTCTCCTTCACTGCTACTCTTGCAATAGATAATTATAATTTTTCATCCCATTGGCCAAGTAACTTACATCAGTCGACTTAACTAAAAACTAGAAAAATTACACAGTGAGAGAAAAATAGTAAAACCATCAACTGTGAACATTTGAAAGTCAGATAATGACTCTAATGAAATTGTGGCTTTGACCGATAAAGCTTGGAAGCAAGCTCTCACTGTAAGGCAGGGGTCCCCAGCCTCTGGGCAGCAGGCAGATACCAGCCTGGGCCTGTTAGGAACCAGATCTCGCAAAAGGAGGTGAGCTTGGATGTAATGCTCTTGGATCATCCCAAAACTATCCCTCCATCCCAGTCCATGAAGAAATTGTCTTCCATGAAACCAGTCCCTGTTGCCAAAAAGGTTGGGAATCACTGCTATAAGGGTTAGATATTAAGCTGCATTTGATACAATTCTACAAACAAGAGATGAACTCAGGAAAAATCTAGGCCTGTTTTAAAGAAAAAATGAAAAGTATATTAGGGGGTGAAAAAAGTGAAGGGATAAGCTGTACAATTGCCAATTATAAAAATAGCTACAGGGATGTAAAATACAGCACCAGGAATATAGCCAATGTTATTGTAATAACTATGTATGGCGTCAGATGGGTCATAGACTTATTGGGGTGATCACTTCATAAGTTATATAAATGTCTAAGCATGATACTGTACACCTGAAACTAATAAAATATATATCAGCTATAATTAAAAACATTTTTAAAAAACTAACCAGTTAAAAAAAAGAAAACAATATTAGGAGTTTGATTATCTGAGACTTGCAGGATGGGGAAATATAATGAGTTTTCTTTTCTAAGCAGTAAACCTAACCTTGGGAAATGTTTTGAACCCAAAGCCTCACTGAGATGCATCCTTAGGTCAAAGACCAAATCATGATAAAGCCATGAAGTCACATGCTCAGGGGAAAGCACAAGTCAAAGCCACAGCTTAATTCTTTGTTTGAAACCTCTGAATAGATTATTTCATGCATTTTATTTGTTATTGCATGTTTTCTAATAAATCTTTTTAGGGTGCATCAAATAGCTTAGAAAAAATAATTTAAGAGTATAATCCAATTGAAGCTACTTACACTGAAAATATCTGTAATTAATGTTAGGAAAACATGTCTCAAAAATTAGTGATGCCTATTAGAATATTGAGCTGACTAGTATCAAATACATAAAAAAGAAAGTCATTGACATTTTTGAGAGATTTGTACTTTTCGCATCATTGTTAGTATAAAAAGAGTCTGTGATTATACAACACATTAAATGAACTGTTGGCTTCCGATTTCCATTGTGAAGAAAAAGGCCAAGAACATTTTTATCATGTGCTGCCAAGGAGACTAATTAAAAGAAAACTTTTCCCAGAAAGCAAGGTTTAAACCAATGGAGAGCAATGAATGGAGGAGTTCCTCCCACTGGACAAAAACAGAGTCTAACTGAGGACCATACTGTACTACCAAGAAGAGGGATCTGCAATGTGTTTCTCTCTGAATTCCAGGTATCTATAGATCAATGATTGATTGCTCTGTGTCTCTGATTATTCCCTTTTCAAACAGTAATGCTCTGTCACACATATTTCACCATTTAATGAGTGATGTGTGAGCCGGAGAAGTGCCATCATCTAGGTATAAAGTAGGAATGGTCACACAATAACGGTTTTATAGTCTGATGTATGACTGAATAAGACAGATGTCTGCCTTGGGGTGTGTTTTCTGTGCATAAGGAAGGAAACTAAATATTTGTGACTAGCAGGGCATATTATATTAATAGATTATAATTTTTCACCCCTCCTTACTTCCACTCCTCCATGTCATTGAAGAAGTCTATCTCCTCTTTCCATTAACAACAAAACAAAACAAAACCCTGCCATGAGACTTATTTGGAGAAAGAATATAAGTAGCCATGATGTTGAGCAAACTAAAACATTAAATATGACTCCATGGAATTGCTTAACCTCTTGACTGGGCTTCTACCACAAGAAAGGCATGACTTGTATAGGTGTTACTTCTCCAGCCTGGGTCCCAGAATGAGAAGACATGGAACAGAGACTCAGATAACCCACAATCTATATATGTAACATGAGCAAGAAATAAACTTTCATTGTATGATTCTGATTATTTCGGTGTTGTAAGTTGTACAGTATATCATATTATGGTGTCTAGCTGCTAAACATATTTCTTATGTTTGGGAAATTTCTCACTAGTTAAGTTCCTTAAATCCAGGGTAGAAGCCAGATATTCACTTTTCTAGGTTCCTTTGCAGAAAAGACACAGACTTGTAAACTAGTGTCTTCAAAGTTAACTGAGTATGTCTACAGTGAACTTTAATTTATAAGAGACCAACGGGAGGAAACAGGTACCACATGGGACCCACTGTTTGGCAGAGGATGGTGTTGGAGGCTTTTAGGAGCCATGGTGATAGAGAAACAGCATCCAGTGTTCAGGATCACTGATGCCAAGAATGATTTCTGATCCCAGAAGAAGTGACTCACTGGCATAGAGTAGTTCAGACAGAGTACCTTTTTATGTAGACTACAAGTCTGTTCTCTCTGCCCTTCCAAAAGGTTTGTATGCTATTTAATAAGCTTTAATAAGACATTTTACTCATTAATTTGCTAGAATGTGTTTTAAGTTGCTTGTATTATCTCTTTTCTCCTCTCTTCTTTCCTCCCTCACTCTCTTCCTTCTTCCTTTCTTTCAGTCTTTTTGTCTTTCTCTTTTATCACGTGATCCATGAATGAATCACTCTATTTCCTATGTCATGGGTAAAACCTACATTTAAATTTCTCCATGTTCTGGATACACTGAACTTCTGACAGGTTCTAGAACACTGTTCAAGGACTTTGCCCTTCTACCATCCAAATCTCTGCGCATCCTTTCTATTTATTTATTCTATGAAGCAAAAAT
The DNA here is from genome assembly GCA_004026545.1 of Mormoops blainvillei. Taxonomy (NCBI): domain Eukaryota; kingdom Metazoa; phylum Chordata; class Mammalia; order Chiroptera; family Mormoopidae; genus Mormoops; species Mormoops blainvillei. The sequence goes on along the minus strand of PVJD01002243.1, from coordinate 85,156 downwards.
TATAATTATACTGTTTATTCATTTATATTACTTTTCTTTGACTAGAATATAAGCTTTTTGACAGCAGAGATCACTCAGAATTTGGTCACTTTTATCCCTAGGTCCCATCACAGTACATATTGAGTGATAAAAAGTTAATTCAAATATTAGAATGAAAGTGTGAATCGGTGGATGAGTGGGAGTGAGTTAGGAGACTGAGGAGTATGAGGAAGGCTTGGAATGGTTACTTGGAGGAAAGGAAAGGAAAATGGCTAAAGATTTCCAAGCAGTATTTAAGGTCCAGCTGTGTCTGGAGGATATTAGTGTGTAAAACATCTATGTTTTCATGTTATTTTTCTTTAATATAGCTTGGCAACAAAGAATAGGAGTGAAAAAGAAAGAGGCTTGGTCTTCATCTAACATTAGAGCATTTTTATTATGGAGGTGAAGTGAATGGAAAGAATACAAGGGAATTGACAGTATTCAGGAGCAAGTAGTTTAGGAAATTTACAATAGGATCCAGGCTAGGTAGAGATGTGAGTGTTGTTAGATTGGAGAAAACAGAGGAATCAAAAGAAGTAAAGTCTAAATATAGCATAATTAAGGAAGTCAGACAGTAGAGGGTTTTGGTTACAACCAAAGTGCAGTGTATTACATTTCATGTTTTCTGAGACTGGAAAATAACAAGTGATGATAATTTCTATAATGTAGCCAAGTGTATGAGTACTGAAATGAAATACATGTGAAATCCTCTGAAGATCAAGGAAAGGTGAGGTTGTGTTTTGGATCACTCTTTCTTTCAGACTTTGTAATCAGCCAAGATAATTTTTGCTGTTTTATTTTCTAAAATTCAACCTTTCCAATACTGAATAATTTAATTTAATGCAATTCCACAGAAATTTGTTAACATGTGATCCAGGCTACAGTTAGTCCTCCAATTACGTCTGTGTGAATTAGGGAAAGGCACTCCTTCCTGTGGGTTTTAAAAAAAAAAAAGAAAAAGAAAAAGAAATCCCTACACTTGAGTATACCCTTGGAGAAATAGACCTACACTCTGTTGTAGGTCCTACTGTTTCTTCAGGCTTGGTACTCTTGTGCTCAGCACATCTTGCACAAACATCCACTGTGACCTCAAATTTACTGGAGGAAAGAAACTGTCAGGGAAGAGGAAAGGAAAGGCAAGAATATTACTGGGTCCCTAAAATGTACCAAGCATTATCCTAAGGGTTTTAAACATGTTACCTCTTTTAATTCTTACCACAACTATAAATAAATAGCAGTTAGTATCTCAACATTCCAAGTAAGGTAATTCTGTTTCAATAACTTAAGTAACCTGTCCAAGTTTAAACAGTTTTGTTAAATGATAGATCTATAATATGAGCTCTTACAGTTAGTTTCTTTTTTTTTTTCCTACTTAGCAAGCAGACACCGAAGTACATGCTTTAAAGCAATATGTTTTTTATTTTTTTTCTTATAATTCTGTGGGTTGTCTGGGACGTTCTTCCAGCCTAAACCAATTTGGCTAGAAAGAGACTGATAGTGTGGGAGGCCTCACTCACATATGTGGGACAGGTTCAGAGCCAGGGAAGGCTTGGGACTTTTCTCCATATTGTTTTTCATTATTAAGGAAGTTAGCCCCAGCTTATTCACATGGTGGAGGGTTTTTCACAGCAAGACCTGGCAATCACCCAGTACATGAACATTTTTTAAGAGTCTACATTATATAGGAGTCTAATGTCCCATTGAGTAAAACAAGTCGTATGGTCAGCCCTAAATGGAAAACCTTTCTTTACCTCTCAATAGGGGGAGAGGCACATGAATACAGGAAAAAAGAGGAATGTGTGGCCATTTTGAAATCCACCATGAGAACCTAACGAAGGGATTGAGTAAAAAGGAAAAAGGACTCATGGACATGGGCAACAGTGTGGTGATTGTGGCAGAGGGGTATAAGAGAACTAAATGGTAATGGAAAAAAATTCAATAAAGATAAAACCTAATTTCTAAATCATGCTCTTCCTACTATATGACATATTTCGCTGACTGTTGTTACTTCTAAAATGAAGACAATATTGTCCAAATCCTCGTGGAACTGTGTAAACAAAAGAAAACTATTTAGCACCTACTAAGTACTTAGCACCATCCTAGGAACTTCTCATTAACTCATAATCAGGTTAGGGAGCTAGAATCTGAGGAATAATGACTGACTCTTTTCAGGCAGTCTAGAAGTCATAAACAGGATAAATAATGTATTAGAAATTAAAATTCTACAGAATGCAGCCATAAGTGGCAATAGAGGTATCATAGACCTTAACATTGATAAAGAATTTCTTTTAAGTTATCTTTTTGGATGATGAAGTTTTCCTCAAAAGATCTTATTACATAGTAAAACAAAGCTAATTTTAGGCTGTAAAATATGGTCACATTATAACCACAAAATGTTGTGAGAAAAAATCTACACACATGCATATATAAGACATAACATTTAACCAATTACCTATATACAAATTGAATATGTATGGATGGGTGAATGCCAAAATTCTTTCAGAATGGCCTTGGTAGATCTGATAAATATGATCAGTTTGACACAATTATCATTGTCATTAGCACTGGTTATTGCCAAGTGCCAATCATTGCGTTAGATGCTTCCCACAGATTCCTTCATTTAATCCTCACAATAACATGAGGAGGGTAAAGTTATCACTCTTTCCTTATGTATAGGAAAATTTCTGAGAAACCGAGAGTTTAAGTACCTTGGCCACAGTCCCATAGTCAATTAAATTGTGGAGCTAAGATTTTAGTCCGATAGTCTTACACTAGAGTTTAAACATTTAACTAATAAATGTATCCTGCTTCAGTTTCATTAACTCTTTTTATGATTAGTTACTTGAGAACCACATCAACTACACAGACATCCACTAAATCTTTGAGATAGCCCAGTTCTTTGCTGACAACTGTTCGTCTTTTTACTCATTTGTGGAGGAAGATTGAGAAATATATTATGTAACATTCTTTATATTCTCTCAAATTCCATTTGCTTTCCTTCTTTTTGGAGATAATTAAAAGCTAAATGGGGCCTTTTATCTGGATAGAAATTGGGTTCCACTAATAAAATGTACTTGTGTGAATTCTGGGAGGCTATGATAAGTCAGAATCCTTCTTCTTGAAGTATTTGATTATTTGAAACAAAGTTTGCAAGTGTGCAGATGTCCGTCACTGACTCCTGCATTCATTCCCCCGTGTCCACGCTGAAGCTGTGGCTATGGAGGATACTCGATCAGATACACAAATCCACACACTGAGCTTGGGTTGCCTATTCTCCTATTTCCTGTGTTTGAGACACAGCTATGGTGGCAACGCAGGGCAACAGTGGCCTCTGGCTTCCTGACTATTTCTGGCCATCGCCTCAGAGGCACTAAATCCCATAAAGACAAAGCAACTGCATAACTGTACATGAAAAGTCAAATTCCAAATTAAATGTGCAGAGTGATCTCATACGGGGGAAAAATCTATAATCTATGAAAATATGTGAGAATCCATTCTTCAGAATATAGAAATGTGCAGTTGCTCAGAATGTTGCTTTGAGAATTAATTTTTCTATTTAGACATATAGTATATTTTATACTATTCTCTTCAGCTGTGTCCAGAATATACTAAAATTTGAAATATTATTGCACAGTTATTGTGTTATGGTTGCATCACATTTTTCAGAGTATAATCTTCTTTGTAACCTATCGTTTACTTTTTTATTTTTATAATATTTGTATCTGATTAGAATGGGTCAACTAATATATTCACCAAGAATCTGTTTACTGTGGTTATTTTATCAGATTACACATAGCAGATTAGTGTTGGAGAAGCTATCCAATCCAATTTTACAGACGATTAAACTGAGGCTTGGAGTTTAAAGGACTTTGTCCAGTAAACACATTTATTTAGTGTCAAATTGAGAACTAGGAACTTGCACTAAACTATTGAGTTTAATATTCTTTATATTATCCCACACGGCTAAAGATAGGGAGAAAACAGTAGAGGGATAAAGGAAACAGAAAAAAGAGAATAGAGAAATAACTGTTAATCAGGATAAATCCCAGGATGCCTCAGGTATATTTCCAGGACATCTTAGGCATACTCCAGAATGACTGAATTTGAACCTCTGGACATTGAAATATATAGATGATGCAGATGCATGTGGTCATTTAAGAATATTGTGTGGTATAGGATGATATGAAAAATTGCTTCTGAAATGCTCTGATTAAACTCTATTCTCAGACCTCATTTTTATTACTGGACATTGTATGTGATACCACTGAGCAGATTCCTTGTTGAAATTCTTCCCTCTTTGATTCTCAGAACTTCTTTTCCTCCTTCTATTTCTTGACTGATCTGTTTGACTCTCCTGTGTGGACACTCTTTCCTCTAATTGCCAATTAATTGTTTATTTACTTATTTTCTAATTGCCTTTTCAATGTTAGTGCCCTCCTCTACAATGAAAGCGTGGTTCTCAACCAGGGGAAACTGTCAATGTCTGGGTACATCATTCGTCGATATGCCTAGGGGTGGACTAGTATCTGGTTATATTCTTACGAACCTTGTGTTAGATGATGGATGCATGGTGATTAAATTATGATTGACCTGAATGCAGTAAAGCTGTTTATCAAGCCCTACAGTAAGAGAACAGAGCTCTTTTTAATTGAAATGGATTTTATTTCAATTTCATAATGCCTAACATAGAATGAGCATAGAGCGAGAAGGATGAGAACAGTGAGAAGAAATTCTATTTCTCATTATCTCAGTGATTATCAGTTGCTAATGTTTTATTTTTGCTAAATTAGACACTTTATGAAATAGGTAAGAAAAAACAAAGAAAGGTAATATGATAAAAAAATGTGGAATTATATACAATGCTCATTATTTCTGTAAAATGTGTTGATTTGTCTCCAGATTAAAAAAAAATTTAATGCTTGGAATATTTCAAAATCTAAAGGGCCTTATCTCATGCTTAGCTAATTATTTTGACAGAGGTCAAACTGATGTGTGCTTCTCCATGTAAATGAGTTTGTGGCAAACAAGATGACTGCCATCTACATAAACACTCCATAACTAATTCCTATCTCAGTGGAGAGATTAAGTAGTGAAAGTCGCAATTAGGATTCAGTGACAATGTTTTTTTCTTCAGTTGATTAGTGAACAGAATGTTCATCTAGTAAAAGGGCTATAAACAACTCCACCAATTATTTCTCTTTTTGAACTCTGACTAGTCTGTCTTCTACATAAGTGTGGAAGTCTATATTTTTGTTTTCCTTTGAATATTTCCTCTTCTTTACACATTCTCCTCTTTAGATCTCCAGATAAAATTTTTCTGTGTGATTCTTTCTTCCTTATGATCCATTCTCTTTTACTACTTTATTGGTTTTTATTTTTACTCATACATTCTTAACAGAGTGTTGCAAGAAACCTCAGTCCCTGGTTTTCAATGTCTATCAGAAATACCATCATTCCCTCAAGCTACGTGTCTTAAAATCTTGATATATTATTCAATTTTTCCTTATTTACAGAACAGTTATTTATTCTTAGTTTTCCTTAGTAAGGTTTCCTTTCTTTTTTATCTTTCTGCAGATGTTCTGTTATAAACACTCATAAAATTTGTGCCAAGAATTATGTATTTTTCATTTGTTTTCCTATTTATCTCTGTGCCTTTATTTTGAATCCATTTCACTCATCCCTCAAGCTAATTTTTTAGAAACTCAACCACTTTAATCTTATTATTTATTGGCTCAAAAATCATCAGTCGATCCCATGTTTTTCTAGATCAAATACAACTTATTTGAGGAATGCGATAATATTAATAATCCTCCAAATTCATCTCTCTTATTTGACCCTCGATAGTCCCCAAGAATCTCTTCAAAATCTAGTTACCAAATGCATTCCTTTTCACTTCATTCAGGCGTTTTCTTAGTCTTGGAATAGGTTTGTGCACTTACCTTGACTGATTATAATCTATCTTTCAGAGCCCAAGTCAGGTTGCACCTTATCTTCACACTCAGGTCCTATGATGTATCCCAGTTACACAATCCCAGACTATGCAGTTCTGAAACAGTGGAGGGCCCGATTGCCCACCACTAAGAAGTGTGACTCCCGGTGCCATGGTTTGGTAAAAAGGAAGGGAACTGTTTATTTCAAAGTTATACAGATTAAGAATAACGGCAGAATTCTGCCATTAAGTCCTGCTCCCTTTAAAACACCCACAAACACACACACACACTTGCCTCTCTTTTGCCAAATCAGGTTCGTTTGGGAATATGCCAGTCAGAGATACCATCTTTAAGAAAAACAGAAGTCCATGGCTCAGCATTCCTGCTCACAGATCAGCATTCGGGCATCTCCCATTAATCCATTCTTGGCTGGACAGGTCCTGCAATTCCCAGCACCATCAGCCATGCTGCCGTGTTCTCCAGTTCTTAATCCAAAATTGCGTGGCACCTACTTATGCACCAGACCTCATGATGTGCCATTGGGGGCCTTCTTGCCAGACACCTACTCTTTCCCAAACTGCACTACAGAGAGATAGAGAGCCCCATGGCCCAGTACTTCGGGTGTGACCCCATTTCCAACTCCTCCACAGGTTACATTCTGCCAGTCCTCTGTGCATTTATATTCTCTCCGCTGCCATTATCATTCTGGGCAGGCATGGCCCAGTGATGCAGGGTAAACCTTCTTCCTGCTTCTCACACAGGAGCTGTAAGCTCCTTCCCTACAACACCAAAGTCATACCCATCTCCCTGACCCAAGTGAGCAGGACAGCTTTTTAAAATAACTATTAGGCTAGCCACGTTGCCATAGATATGCAGAGTAACCTCTCAATGGTCTTCCTCTGCCTTCCTCATCCCCCAAGCCAAGGTTCGTGGGGGATATCTCCATTTTGGGGACCTCTAGTGCAACATCCCTTTACATCCCCATTCACACATAGAGGATCAGTAATTTGTGTAGCACTTTTCTAATATATTGGGTTGACCAGGAAGTTAGTTTGATTCTGAGTAAAAATAAAAGACACGTTTTTCATTTTCACCAATAACTGTACTGAACAATGTATTCACCACTTTGTTCCACTACTTTCTGCCATCTTTCAGGCAAGTTCATAATCCATCTTCCCAAAACTTTTTATCTTTTTGAGCAAAAAACCGTTCCAGATGTCTTTTACAGACTTCCAGAGAATTGAAATTTTTTCCATAAAGAGGATTTTGTAAAAACCAAAACAAATGGAAATCTGAAGGTGCAATGTCTGGTGAATATGGTAGATGAATCAGAACCTTCTAGCCAAGATGTAACAGTTTTTGCCTGGTCATGAAAAAAACAAGCGATCTTACATTATCTTGTTAGAAGATTTTGTGTTTTCTATTGACTAATTCTGGATGTTTTTTGTGGAATGCTGCTTTCTGTTGGTCTAATTGGGAGTAGTACTTGTTGGAATTAATTGTTTGGTTTTGTGGAAGGAGCTCAGAGTAGAGGACTCCCTTCCAATCCTGCCATATATACAATATCACCTTCTTTGGATGAAGACCTGTCTTTGGTGTGGTCCCTGGTGGTTCATTTTGTTTGACCCATGATTCCTTTTCCTCCACATTAGTGTAAAGTAGCCACTTTTCATCACTCATCATAATTTGTTTTAAAAATGGGATGTTTTCATTACGTTTAAGTAGAGAATCACAAGTGGAAATACAATCAAAAAGGTTTTTTCCACTTAACTTATATGGAACCCAAACATCAAAGCAAACGTAACCAAGTTGGTGCAAATGATTTTCAATACTTGTTTTTGATATTTTGAATATTTCGGCTATCTCCTTCATGGTATAACGTTGATTGTTCCTAATTAATGTATCAGTTTGGTCGCTATCAACTTCAACCAGTCTATCCAACTGCGGAACACTGCCCAGCAAGAAACCTTCAGCATGAAACTTCATAAACCACTTTTGACACTTTTGATCAGTCACAGCACCTTCTCCATACACTGCACAAATCTTTTTTGTGTGTGTTTCAGTTGTGCTTTCACCTTTCTTGAAATAATAAAGCATAATATGCTAAAATTGTTGCTTATTTTCTTTCATCTTCAACTACACAAAAATTCACCAATTTTGATGTTTTTTTAAATGCATGTTGATATGAGAACTGTCACAATACAGTTTAACAAAATTGTTTCAAATGAAGTTAAACACAACTAAGCACTATGAGAACCATCTTATAAAAGACCAAATGAACATTTTGGCTAACCCAGTATTACAAATTGTGATATAGATGTTTAGGTCTCTGGTTTTTGCTTCACTATATTAATGAATTTTGCACATATAGCAGTAGCTTATATTTATGTAAGGACCAATTATATTTACATATAAAATGATTTATGGAGATCAGTTTTAAATCTTATATAAATTAGGAAAGTGGTAAGGAGAGAACATAAATATTGCAAAGACCTAGTTTGTTTTGTGATGATTAATTTTATATGGGAGCATGACTGGGCTATGGGCTGCCCAGTCAAATGTTATTCTGGGTGTTTCTATAAGGACATTTTTGGATGAAATTAACAGTTACATCAGCAGAATGAGTAAAACAGCTTGCTCTCCTTAACGTGAGTGGGACTCATCTGATCAGTTGAAGTCCTAAATAGAATAAAAAGGCTGACCCTTCCCCTAAAAAAGAAAGAATTTCTTCTGCCTGACTGCCTTTGAATTAAAACATTGTTTTTTTTCCTGCCTTCAGAATCAAAGCGAAACATTAACTCTTCTTGGGTCTCAAGCTTGTAGTCTTTGGTCAGCTACTATACAATCACCTCTCCTAATTGTCAGGGCTTTGGATTCAGATTGGAAATAAATTATTGGCTTTTTGAATCTCCAGCTCGTTGAGTCACCTTACAGATCTTGGGAGTTACCTGCATCCCTAATTGCTTGAGAGCCAATTCTTTATAATCTCTACCTGTGTGTATATACATATGGGTATGTGTATATATATACATATCTACACACATATGTAGATAAATCTGCATAGATACGTATATAGCTGTATAGATATCCAGATATCTTTATATACTACTATATACATACATATATTGATATATAAATGCATATTTATATAGATATAGATGAGGTAGATATGTAGATATAGATAAAACTTATTGGTTCTGTGTCTGTGAAGAACTCTGATATTGGTTTATCTTGCCTATCTACCTTCACATGGCCAGTTACTAACCTATCAATGGTGTAGAAGGAAAATGAAAAAGATGGACACCAAGCTCTACCCAAAGGAGAATAATAGGACCTAAGAAGACCAAATTCTAATCTTGTTTTGTGACTTATCGGTTGCATGACATTGAGTAAATCATGTAACATCTCTGAGTTTGTGTTTTTCATACACAAAATGATATACTTGCCTCTGATCTCCCAGACTGGTTTTGTATAAGGAAGATATTTCCTATGCAAATACTTTGATGACTGTTAAATATTAATGAATAAATATTAGAGCTATTATTGTTTTTTAATAAAGACAGTTCTCTCATCAAATGACATAAAAAGATTTCTCAAGGTTCTAAATAGGCAAACGTGCCAATGACATGTCAGAATTCTAACAAAAGCACAGAAATACCTCATTTCTGTTATTCATGGCTACCACACAGGAAGTTGGAAAAATATTTCACAGCCAAACATTTCAATAGCTAGAAAAATTAACATTGTATCTCAAATAGCATTAAGTGAGCTTTGAACTATGCTGGGATATGTTGCATATGAGGAGACAGATCAGCCAAGTAATATATTTTAGGTTAAAATTCTCATTGGGACCATAATTTACACTACAGCTTGGTACTTAGAGAAGAAAAAAAATATATAAAGCACACAAAGCATAGTACTGTAAGTGTCCTTTCCTTACATCAAAATTAAAAAGTACTAGTGCGTTCTAGTTTTAGTGTAATAATTACATGCACCAGATATTTTAAAGTATTCACAAAGCAACATATGGCTTAGGCGTTCAGCTGCAGTGAAAATGTGGATTTTTAAGAATAAAAATTAGTTTGAAAAGCAGCAGGCAACAGTAATCTCGAATCCCCTGTATACCCGTAAAGTGGAGAAACCATCTGCACTGTGTGCAAGCTGATGACCTTGGATTAATTCTCGGAATGTCATTACCCAATTAGTTGAGGAAGGAAAGATACTTGGGAATTACAACCACAGATACTTTAAAATTGTACAGTGCTTTTATTCTCAAATATTTAGTAAATCACAGCTGTCTATTTTTTTTCCACCTAAAGAAAACCAGGTTTGCTAGGTAAAATAATGAGCTGACCCTGAATCACACAATTATGTTACTTGAGCATACTTCAAGTATGTCTGCTCTAAAAAACAAAATAATGATACTTCTTTTTTAATCTCATGACTTCTTAGATGGTAATTCCTCCATTTATTAGAATAATTTCCTCTGCTATAATAAACTATTTTTAACCAAAAAAAAGATTTGTGTACATATCAAATTATGTAATAAATTTCACAATTTCCTGCTCTACTTGCTCTTATTTTATAGAGAACCTGCTGCACCTACAGGGTTCAATGTAAAGAACTAATTAATAATTCTTGGACAATTATCAGAGTGTTATTTTTGTTTATTGTTATCATTTTTTAATACAATTTTTGTTTTGTAGTGATCATAAGACAGAAATTTACTCTGTTGCTATCTATTCTCACCATTTAATTTGAAAAGGCTTTTGACAAACATGATTTTCACAGGAAATTTTACGTGTGGAGGAAAATGTATATTTGTGACATTTATGGACACAGTATAGGTAAATACAATACAATTAACATTATATACAAATTTTAAGCAATGTTTATTGTACTCTGAATAAAATGACAATACTATAATTAAACTTTAGAACATTTTGTCACTTAACATACAAAAAAATGTCATGACAATTGTCATTGATTTTCATGATTTTTTATAGGCAATTTTTCTCTTCATGTTATTCTGTTTTTAGAGACAAATGATTGACAATCATTCTTTTAATATTTCTATTTGGCTCCACTCTATATGATTACTTTTAGTTGAAGAGCAAGAGTAGTTTTTAAAATACTATTCATTTATTTGTTCAATGTGAAAGTACTTATTGAATGCCTATGTCATCGAAGTCACATTCTACTCATTGTAGACATTGGTGACAAAAACACGGAAGAGAAAAAGCAAAGGGAGAGAACAGACAAACAAGCAAACAAAACAACAAAAACCACCTAGGATTGTAGAAGACAAGAGAAGATGACAGGGGAAAGGGAGGGGAAGGGTCATCAAAATAAATAAATAAATAAAAATGAAAGTTTATCAGAATCCCTCCCCCCCAAAAAAAAAGAAAAGAAAAAGGAAATGATAAACTTATCAAGTGGTATTGATAGGCTTGGTAAAAGGAACACTGAGGGTTTATTGTGGGCTTTAATACAGAGGATGTCACTGGTGACTTTGACAACAATGATGGTAGGGGAATAGTGGTGGCAAGCGATGGCTGGAGAGAGTTTAAGAGAGAACTGAAGAAAAAGAAGTAAGAAAACATGAGTATTGAAAACACATTTGAAGTTTCATTGTAAGGAGAGCGTCTTGGTCAGTTCCAGCTACTATAACAAAGAACCTTAGACTGAGTGGGTTAGAAATAACAGTAATTTATTTCTCACACTTTTGGAAGCTAGAAGTCTGAGATCAGGGCACCAACATGGCCAAGTTCTGGTAACAGTCATTTACGTAGTTGTAGGCTGCTGAATTTTTGTTATATCATATGACAGAAAGAGATACTAATACTTCTTTTTTTCTGACCTCATTTTAAAAGGATACTAATACCATCATGGCCTCTTTTTAGAAGGGTATCCTTTTTAGAAGGATACTAATACCATCATGAGGGCCTAATGACTTAATCGACTCCTAAAAGCCCTGCCTTCAAACACCATCACACTGGGGATTAGATTTCAACATATTAATTTGGGGGAAACAAACATTCAGTTCATAACAGTGAGACAGAAAAGAAAGAGTAGTTATGTGAAGAAGGGTATCAGATCAAGGGAGTGTTTGTTGGTTGGTTTTAAGATGGGAGATATTAAAACATGATTTATCCCTAAGCTATGGTTCGGATGTGAAGGCAAAGGCAATAATATAGCAGAAAGCTCAAAACTGTAGGAGCAATGTATTGGAATTTGTTTTTAGAACATCAGTCTTACTTGGATAACCACTGATTGCATCTGGAGTATAGACAGAGAATATGGGTACTGATATAGGTTCATTGAGTGATTTGGTGTTTGGTGTGAGGAGGGAGATCTCTGGTTGTTATTTTTTTCCCCTTTCAGTGAAATAAAAATAATAGCATCATGTGAGAGTGAATCAATAAGCAACTGAATGACTAAATAATAAATTAGGAATGGGTGTCAAAAATAATGCAATAAATTCAAAAAATATAAATTAAAATACTATATGATGAACCATATATAAAGTGCTGAAAAATACAAGCAAAAATATTAGCCACTGATTTAAAATGTAAGATTTCAATAGACATAGTAGACTGTTTTTTTTCAATAAAGAATTCAAACCAATCAAATGTTCAAATGACTGATTTATAAGTCTCCGCCCATCAACGATAATCACAGTGTTCACAATGCTGATTGACTCTGACATACTGCAAGATTCTTCAGAGATTTTTGAGTTAATAAGGGTAGCTAACTGTTGTGTATTTTAATTTGTTAAATTGAGGACTATCAACTTCCTACGATTCAAAATTGAAGAAAGTTTCTTTTGCAAGAGTCAGTATTCAAAAATAAATCTTGATAACACCAGTTAATTTTTAGTTTTCTCTCAAGAGAAGATGAGTCTCAAACCAGGGCAAAGACTTCAATTTTAAACCTTCAAATAGCTCAATTAACATTATAATTATGAATCACATTTAAAAACTCATTACTGTTTGAAAAAAAGTGATATTTTTGTCAATTAAAAAAAGAAATACGGAAGAAAAGATGGAAAAACCTAAGTCATCATAAAATATATTTTTATTAACATATTGGTATAATAGTAATGTTGGAATGTGTTGTGTGTACATGGCTAATTTGCTCCCATGATTTATTTCTGTTCAATTGGCTTAGTTTTGGTAGAACTTGTTTGTAATTCTCGGAATGCTCAACACACGAATGATCGCTGAGAAAAGATCCTCTTGACAATAACCTTGCTGAAGACTCAAAACTTTATAGCAGCTGGGTACCTTATGGAAAAATGATCATTAATGAGGAAAACAAAAATAAAAAAGCATAACAAAAAGTTAGTGATGTAATGTTATAGCAGGTTATAATGTTTACATTACATAGTATCTTTTAACTGTCTTTTAAATGTTGATCCTGACACTAAATAAGTCTGTGACCTTGAATAAATCATTTAAACTCTCTTAAAATAAGTCCCAGGATAATAAAAAAAACCTACCTCCTCATATACATTCAGATAATAAATGATAATAAATGAAATTTTGTGTCATGTGTTTGACAGTGTCTGATACACATATTAGTTCTTTTGATTTTTTCTGTAGACATAAAATTTATATGCAGTGAAATGAATAAATTGCAAATATGCAATTCACTAATGTTGATAAATTTATGTAAGCAGTATCCACCACTCAAATTAAATATAGAACATTCTGATTATATTTCCCACCCGAAAATTTCAGTCAATACCCACCCACATGTGCAAATGTTATTTTTATTCAGTTTCTATCATTGTAGAATATTTACCTGTTTCATATGTCAAGGTTCTGTTGCTATTGATATTAGAGGCTTATTCAGGATAACTTTGTTCTTTTAATAAATTGATCTTTTATTCAAATTAATGTCCTCTTTATCCCAAATAATATTCCTCATTTTAAATTCTAGTGTATCTCATCTTAATAAAAACACTCTAGCTTTCTTTTGATTAATGTTTGCACGGTATAAATATATTTCTATTCTTACTATTAACCAACTGTCACATATTTAAAGCAAACAACTTATAGGCAACGTCTTCATTTTTCAATTGAGCCCTACAAACTCTGTCTTTTGTTTGGTTTACAAAAAGTTATTACAATTATTTTTTGTGGTTTCATTTAGCTTTATCAGTCTATATTTCTTTTATATTTGTCCCATGTTTCTACCTTTTAGGTGATGATCAAATATTAATTTTAGTCTATTTAATCCCTCTATTGTTTTTTTAATTCTAGGTTTTGTATGTTTGTATGTTGTAGAGATCCTAGTTTATCATGTCTTCTGAGAGTTCATGGAAAATGCACGTAAAATGCGAGACTCATGCCATAGTTCTCTGACTTTTGTGATGTTGTTTACACGTGCACACGATATATGACAAACCCCGCAGTGGGGTTTGATAATGCCAAGCTGTAAATCGTTTTTTGTTGTTGTTAAGAAATAAAGGGAATGCAAATTAAGACAGTCTTTTATATATTTTAAATATTTACCCATGTGTTTTCTATTTCTTATGATTTTCATTCCATGTTGGAGAGCTGAGATTCCATTTGGCATCATTTCCCTTCTCTCTTCAGAACTTCACCTAGCAAGTTTCGTAATTCAGGGCTTCTGAGGATAGAATCTCTCGACCCCTGTTTACTTGAAAATATCTCATTTTTCTCTGTTTTGGAAGAATATTTAAACTATATAAATAATTCTATGTTAATATATATGTACTATTCTTTCAAAAGATTATAAAGATATTACACTATTGTCTTCTTTCCTTCACATTCTCTGACCAGAATTTAGCCAGCATTATTACCAATGCTCCCCTTTATATAAAGTTTAGTTTTTTCATTAGCATCTTTCCAGATTTTTCTCATATTTGATTTTCTTCAGTTTGACTATGATGTGACTAGACAGGCATTTATTCATATCTACAAAGCTTGGAGCTCTGTGAGATCCTTAGGTATATGTTTTATATTCTTTTAATATTTTCTCTAGTATTATTATTATTTTATTTTCCATTCCTTTCTCCTCTCCTTTTGGATACACAATTACATGTATGTTTGCTCGAATTTTGTTTCACTTCGTCTTGTACATTACATTTCCTTTTCCTACCTTTGCTTTTCCTTTCTCTCTGCCTCTCCTTCTGTCTCTTCCTTTGTTTGCCAACTTTAGTATTCTCTGAAGCCTGTGAATTTTTAAATTTGAATTTGTACTTCCTGTCCTAGAATTTCCAGTTGTTTCTTTTTATCATTTTCATATATTTGTTGAAATTATCCATCAGTTGATTGTTATGATCAGATTTTCCTTTGATTTTTTTGAGCATTTTTATTACCTGTTTTTAAAGTCCTTAGTTATTAATCTACTCTCTGTGTTTTCTAAATGTATACTTTTATGTAGTGATGTTTCTCTTTACTATGGATTAGATTTTTCTGTTTACCTTTATTAATTTTTACTGTAAACAGTAAAAGTTAACTTTTAAACTTTTAAAAGTTAAGGGATCTGTTATGTTCCTTGGAAAATTTGTGTTCTAGATAGATAATATTTAAGTAAGTGTCTGATTAACTTGAAATCCTGGATTTTTGGTTGTAAGCTTTCTTAGAACAGGACTATGATTGTTTTGCTTTTAGTCCTGGAATGAATTCCTTAGGCTTGAAAAATAAGCAAGGCCATTGATTTCTAGAGAAAACCTAATTAGGGGCGTCCAACCTGCTGCTCGCAGGCCACATGCGGCCCAGGACGGCTGCAAATGTGGCCCAACACAAAATAGTAAATTTACTTAAAACCTTTTCTTTTTGCTCATCAGTTTTCATTAGTGTTTGTGTATATAATGTGTGGCCCAAGACAACTCCTCGTCTTCCAGTGTGTCCCAGAGACTCCGAAAGGTTGGACACTCTGCAATGTACCAATTTCTATCTCTTGTGCTGTTAGCAACCTGTTGTTTTCTGCTGGGGTCCTTGAAATCTCCCACCTGCAGGCACAGTCTCTGGGCATTTTATATACATGATTTGGGGCTTCCCCTGTGTGTCTTCCTATTTCAGTTTGTTTTTTCCTTCAAACCCCTGAAGTCTGGCAGCCCCAAACTTTGTCTTGTGACACCTTGATCTAAGAAGCCTGCAGTATTTTTCGTCAGTATTGGCGTCTCCATGACCTTCAGATGTGGGTATGCCTTCAGACAACAATCTGTATAAACATGGACCTAATCCCATGCAGTTTTTTCTTTCAAGAGTCAAATTTTCTCCAATCTCTGTCTAATTTTGCACCTTCAGTGACTTTTCTACTTTGTCCAGAGGCTGTGTTTACTATCTGTATAAAGGTTAGGTCTAGTAAAAGTTATTCCATAAATACTTGTCTTTCTTTTTTAATGAGAATAATTAGTAGTATCTATATTGTCATTAGTATTTACTAGTACATGCTAAAGTTTAAAGAATTAATCTATAAACATATACATATAATATATACAGACAATATACTTTTTAAAATGTAAGGTGTTACCTTGTGTGCATTGAGATATCTTAGATTATAATGAATATGCTAGGGAGTTTAAGATAAATACACTTTTATTTAATTAAAATTAAATTTACTAATACAAAAAAAAAGTTTCTCAAGCAGGTTCACCATTAAGGAAAGCTAGTGATTTATAATTGGGTTGAGAGTTCGATCAAGTGTTCACTGGTAAAAGTTTAAAACATTCTCAATTTATTTAAATAAGATCATCAGTTACAATATAAAGTAAACTTTGAGAACTCGTACAATGTGATCACATTGGCTAAGCAAAATCAAGCAAGATGAGGGAATTAAATCTATCATTAGAAGCACATGGTGATTGGCAAAAACTGTCTTAAAAGCTTCAGAAACATTCAAAAAAGGAGATTTTCAAAATTAAAATTGTAAGGAAATTTTGAAGTAGAATGCATTTGTTAGTATAAAGTATTCTTTCTAGTCATTTATTGTAGTAACTCTATTTTTGAATTTTATTTATTGTAATTTATCTTTAAATAATTTTGTCCTAGAGTTTTAAACTGACTTTTTAAAAATCTCATGAATATTCTAGGCTTTTCATTTTGGCCATTCTAACCTTCCGTTATTTGTGTGCTTTGAGAACTCCTTCTGGGTCCGCCACCGCCAGGGATAGTCTAATTTCAGGTTGCATTTGCTGGCTATACAGGGTACTTTTTTTTCGCTGTGAACTGGACAAATCGCTCTAACCGAGTTGCAAGACCAACTAAGTAGCATTATTTTTCTTATTTTATAAAGTGAAGTTGCAAATCATAAAACTGTACCTTCACAGTTTATTGTTGAATAGAAATATTGAATGAGGTGTTTGAAAATTGCACATCGCGTCTATAATACTGCACTGTTATTTCAATAGTCACCTTCAGCTGAGCTTGGAAATGTGAGAACCTCACAGCAGGCAATGTTTGCCCTACACTGCTGTGAAGTTCACTCTTTACCCAAAATTTCCTCAGCATCCCAAGTTGCAAGTGTGAAATATAACTCTTCCACCCTTTCCAACCCCCCATGTTGTGTCTACTTTGCCAATTTGACAGTCCAAAGCCCCACAAAGGATTGAAAGGGCAGAATTTCAAAAGACTTCTGAGGAAATGCATCCCCCTTCCCTTTCTCTAGGCAGGTTTTGCTATACGTCTGGGGCTTTAAATCTTTTATTCTATAAACCTGGGGCACACATGTTCTTCTGAACTGTACTCCGACACATGTTATCATCTGACTCTTCTATAGTAAGCAGGCAGAAAAGAGTTCTTGCCTCCTTCAGGGTAGTATTAAACTTTTATTACTTAAACACTCACATGCCTGTGTATAGTAGCCAAAGTTCAATGCTGTTATATTTCCAGATCATGCATGTATTTACTTTTTACATCAAATAGTTGGAATTGGAGCAAAAAAGTGAAGGCACCGGGGATGTTTTCAGGATCAGTGTTGAATTGGCAATGACTTCTTGAAGAAGAAATAAAGAGTTTGGATATTGGGTGCATATATTTTGCACGTTGAAATTCAGAATATTATTCAAAACACACACATTTCAGGTCTACTATGAACCAGCAAATCTGACAGATACTGAATAAAAAATAGAAGAGAACCTATCTTAAAAATCTTTATAGGTATTAATTTCTAATGTATTTTAGAGGTTTGAGTCATAGTATGAAAAAAATCCTTACTATTATTCTAACTGGACACATCCAGTCCCTTTATTCCTCCAGAGTCTGTTGTCCTGAGGAGCAGAGCCAAAGGTTCAGGTTCACAGAGAACACTTCACATTGACTTTTAGCGTTTCAACTTGTCGAGGATATGCTTACAAGTCTGTGAAAGTTTGTTCCTGGATTTTATAAATTGCATATCATATTTTAAACTTATTTTATTCATTTTTCTAAGTTAGATGTTCCAGTATCCTTAAAGCTTTTTTTCTTGAATTTACAACACAGGAGAGATAATGTGAGAAGGACAGAAAATGGAATTTGCCTAAATCTAGGTAACTTAAATGAATTCATTTTTTCCTGAAAGTAGCTCTGTAGTAAATTCCTGAGGGACCTGTAAATTCCTCAATGAAATCTTTAAAATTTAAACCAGAACACAACAAAACTGGGAATTGTTATTAAAAAAAAGCAATGAATCTAAAAATTGCAAAAACAAAAAGAGAAGAAAATACAACAAAAAAGCAAATAAGCTGAAAAGTCACTATCAACAACCTACGACAAAAAATAAGTTTAATCCTAAGAAAACATCAGATTCTTTTTATGTAATGTATGTCAAAAACAATTCCTTTTCTCGTGAACAAATACATTAGCTGCGCAACCCATTACTTTAACAATTTGAAAGCAGCTCAAAGTAGATAAGAAGATGGAAATGGGTGGATAATCTCATCCAGAGAAGAAATCCAGCATAATTCTTCTAATTTTACATAATACTTCATGGAAAAGACACAACAGAAGAATCATAATCATATCACTGCCACTTTGGTCAGTATTTTACATAAACCTCACCAAATTGATTTTCTACCATCGGTGCAGGGCTTCCAACAGATCATTCTATGGTGTAAGTTTTATTACTGTTCTTCTTAAAATAAGAAATGACAGGAATTTAGATTATGAACAGCAGGGGTTTTAGGAAACAAAACGTAATTTTTATCTCTGTACTTTAATTTAAAAAAAAAAGAAAAACAGATCCAGAAGAGACAAAAAGACTATGACTAAAGCAATGATACTCAAAACTTTTGCTTTTAGGACCCTTTTATAGTCTGAAATAGTTGTTGAGTAGCACAAAAAACTTTTATTTACGTAAGTTATCTGTGGCAATGTTTATTGTGTTGGCAATTAAAGTCAAATTTTAAAACGTGAATAATAACACAATGGTAGCATAAAATACATTTTAAAGAAAATAGCTACAATGTTCAAAACAAAAATAATTACTGATATAATGATTAAAATATTTTGCAAATCTCTTTAATGACTGGTGTAAAAGAAGACACATGTTTTTTGTTGTTTTTATATGTCTCTGGATTATAACTACTATAATATATTGTTTAAGTTTGTAGAACATGAAGATCTGGCCTTACAGGGATATGTAGTTGGAAAGTAGAAAATTATTTCATAGCTTTTTTACATATTTTGAAATATTCTTTGTTGATTCTACATCAAAACTCAATATAGCAGTTTATTATAGGTTAATTGCTATATAAAATATTAAACAGTATCAATGAAATTTTGGATATTATTACCTTAAAGCTTACCCTCTATCTTGCACTTTGATTGTATCATTTCCCTGTGCATTATTGTGTAATATCATATATTGGTAGATTGGAAAATATCTGTTCACTGAATTATGGAAATCTGCCAAATGTCGGCACATCTCATTATATAAATGAAACATTAAAATTTCACCTTCCTTAATATTACATCTGATGTTATCAGACAACTCTTTACCTCTTGGGAACTTTGAAGTTCATGGGAGTAGTTAGACATTTTCCCAAATTCAGTTTTTTTTCTTAATTGCTTGGCAATACTTGCTGCTTGCTTTTATTTACATGGCAGGCTCACTTTGTTCATTTTCAAGAGAATGTCTCTGCTAAACACCCAAATCTGAATAGCCAAAGTTTGTGTGTTGGACACCCTTTCAAATGACAATGATGCTTGTTCTTCAGCTCAGATAACCACACAAGTATACACAAGTATACACATTTTCATAAAGTTTTCTGTGATAAAATCATTGTATTTTATTATATAGCAGAAGTATATCATGTGCGCTTCTCATATCATTGCACAGATAATTAAAAAAATGTACTCAATGGTTGATATTTTAAAAAATACGTGGTGATGGGGGGCAAGGGTATAAGAACAATAAATAGTAATGAAGAAATATAATAAATTTTTTTAGTTAAAAAAAGAAATTATTACTTACATGGCAGATTGTTTTGATGCCAATTAATTTCTGATTTATTTTTTTAAAAGTAAAAGTTACTGGGGTTCAGATATATACACCACAGAAAAGCTTTTCTTGTTACTGCATAAAGCTATTTTAAAGAATTATAGTGTACTGAGGGTGGGGATGGGGGAATAAGGTTGTATTTTGTGACATAATCAATTTCTGTTTCCACCACAGGTGAACTATATTTTCCTATAAATATTAACTCAATTACACTAAGTCTGGTGTGTGCTTAGGTAGATTGGCATCAAGGTAGTCCAGTTGTGAGAGTTTCTAATGTGTTGTTTAATGAAAAATGAATTTCTCTATATCTTTTCAAATGTTCCACTATCAAATATGTTTTCTGCAAAGCCTTAATTTCAATAAAATATAAGCACCACAAAAATATAAAAAGTAAAAATCAATATATTTATTGCTTCCTCAAGTACTTTCTTAGTTGGTATTTACTTTTTTTTTTTTCATTCCAAGTTCACGGAATTGAATAATGCATGATTACTTGTACAGTTTTGAGTTAAAGCTTTGATTTGTGATAATATCCTGCTAGTTTTACTAATTTCTGCTTTTTCACCATCATTATAGTGTCATCACATTGAAGTAACAAATGATGACCTAGTATCATCATGAAATAGTTTCGATCTTCCCTACCTCATGAAAAAGCCTCAGGAATTCCTAGGGGAGGTGGTGAGCCACACTTTGAAAGTGGCTGGACTAGGGCAGAAAATAGACGGCTGCGTAATCTTTTTATTCTAAAAACTGGTGTTGAAGACTTTGAGGTTAATTGAGGTGTAAAAGGCTAAAACACATACGGTTTGGATTTGATATCGTTCTATCCAATAAGGAAATTCATCCAATGTATTCCTGGAATCAGAAGTATCAACGGGAAATAAATTTGCGTCTTAAACAGTCTGAACACTTTCTGAAATATTTTCTTCATGGATCTTCCTCAGTAAGAATTACTCCAGTGGTAAACACCCTCCGATAAGCGATATCCAAAAAGATAAATTGCTGCTTTTCCCCTTGGGAGCTTTATGAAGTTATGCTTTCTCATTGCTATATCTTGGATACACAAATGTAAATATATGAATCAGCATTATATAAAAGACATTAAGGTGATAAACAGGCATTGACCAAAATTACATTCTTTATGTGCTTCAATGTTGTTTTGCTGTAAGAACAGCGATCATACCTGCCGGCGTGCTCAGGAAGTTCGGTTTGTGTCACGTTCCGGCATCCCTACTAAAACCACCTGCGTTCATTCCCAAAGGTATCCCAGAGTGCAGGGTTAGTCTGACTTACAAAGGACCCCTGAGATTTTTTCACATATGCCAAAGATTTTAGAATCTTTAGTTTGCCATTATGTGGGAGGTTAATTGCAGTAGAATTTATGATACACCAATTGTGATAATCTCAATATCAGAAGCATAGTTTCTGAAATAAATAGCCCATAAACTAGGTGCATTTCTTTTAATAGTGAGCACTCATCAAAATAAATTAAACAGTATAATTAACGATAGAAAGAACATACAAAATCAATTGGAATTTTTAAAGAGGGAGTGATGAAGTGGGTATTTATTCTGAGTCAGCAGGAAGGAGAACATATTGGTCAGCTATTACATTAACAATGCTATGGAATAAACCACCCAATATACCATAGCTGACAAAGCAAGCACTTACTTCTCTTGCTCAGATTTTGTGAGTCAGTAGGACCACCGCTGATCTAATCTGTGGATCTACTGGGATTTATAGGTTAAAGATTAGATCAGACAGTTTCACATGTTTCTCATTTTTCTTTGAGCAGTGGTTACCTAGGACATGTATTCTCATAAGCATGGCAGGAATCCAAGAACCAAGCCAAATCAAACAAATACAGTTTACTCTTACATTTTTAATATACCCACTAAACTTCACTGACCAAGCAAGTCATAAAGGCAAGACTTATCTCATTGGGGCAAGGAAGTGTATGCCATCCATAGTGGGATGGTGCTGCAAATTTACCTCTCAAAGCCTGAGGATAGATATTTGTAATACAGGACAGTGAATAATCTAGAATTCACCCCATTATCCCCTCCCCTCACAAATGAGGAGAATTGAAGAGTGTAGTTACCTGACTATTACATAAAAAGTGAAGTTTGGAAGCTCCGAAAGGCCATGGAACCAAGGGCTGAGAAAGTGTCCATAGCCCTTTGTTATTTGTTAAATAGTGTCCCCAAAAGATATATTAAAGTCTGAATCGCCAGTACCTGGAACTGGGATCTTATTTGGAAATAGTCTTTGCAAATGTAATCCAGTTAAGATGAGGTGATTAGGGTGGGCCCAAATCTAGTGTGAAAAGTGTTCTTGTAAGAATCACCAGGTGCGGACACACAAAGAAGGAAGAATGCTATGTGATGACAGAGGCATAGATTTAAGTGCTACAAGGGCAAGCCAAGGAATGGTAAGGATTGTTGCAAATCACCAGAAATTAGGAAGAGTAAGACAGGATTCTCCCCAGCAGGTTTCAGAGCAAGCATGGCTTGTCCATGCCTTGATTTAGGAATTCAAACTTACAGAAATGTGAGAAAATAATTTATGTTGTTTTAGGTCATCCTATTTGTGGTAGTTTGTTATAGCATTCTTAAGAAAGTAATATGCTTTCTTAAGTATATTTGGGGGTGGAAAAAACCCCCAAAACTTCCTTGAGATAGATGTGGAGGTAAACATATTATACAGGCCTAGAAATCATGCCAAGGCATTATAAACAATTCTGGATCCCAAAGAACTTGAGTCACAGATGAGCAGCAATGGATTAGGATGCCTGGCATGCAAAAAGCTCACTTGAACTGAAAGGTCTGCTTGGCCCCGAGTGCATGATGAGCAGAGTTGATGCCTGTGACAGAAACCTTACAACAAATTCCAGTGCATCCGGTAACAATAATTATTAAAAGTGTTACAAGATGCATTAATGAAAACTTCCTAAATCCTGTCTTTCCCTTCCTCCTCTCAGTAGTTGCCAGGTTTGCAAAAGGGATTATAGACAGCTGAATTCCCTCATACACGTTTTTAGAGACTTTTTTTCTTTACTAATTTTATCTTCATCTTTTCTACACTTCCTTGTTTGTATTTATCTAGATAACAGGTACAAGGAATAACTTTTATTACTGATATTATTCCTACTGATTTACATGAAGACTCATTAAGAATCCAATCTTTAATTTTTAGGTTTAAAGTTTTTTCTATACATCGTAACACTTTGTGAATGGCAGATCAGTAATAGCATCACTTGCAAAATTTCTTCCTCGGATAATATGACTCAGAAAATTATTTCCCCAGGAGATGCCTTTTAAAAATGATATTCTGTGTCAAAGCAAGAAACATGGAGACAAATATATCCATAAGGATAATACAACATTATTATGCTGCCATGTTGGTTCAGGATTAAAAGACTCATTTAGATCTACAATCATGAGAGTGGTTTTTCAGATTTAATGTTCACATTTAAATTAATATACTACTATATAATAATAACTCAAATTACATGAAATTTTTCATTTTTCTCTTATTCCTTCTGTCCTCATAGTTTAATAGTATTCATAACTGAAATGTTAAAGTTCAAAGCAAAGGAGAGTGCAAACATATGGTTTTTAGAAATGGTAGATTACTTCTTTTTTTTACAAAAACAGATGTCAGTCTTACATGACTTAAAGGCAGTTTGTTTTGCAGAGTATCCTTTCCCTTAAATTTAACCTACTTTATTTTTTAATTTTGGAAAATAAGTTGACCAATGATTTACAAAAGATTCCCCTTGCATTATCTTATTTTATACTTACAAAAGTCTTGAAGAGAGGGAAAAGATAATACTATTACTAATTCTGGGGGATAAAGTTAGATAAAATGTGTCTAGGACATTTTGCCAAGATGATATAGGCAGCTAGTGACAGTACTGGGATTAGAATTTTTGGTTTTTCATTCACTTTTCATATACTCACTCAATGGAGACATTTAATGAAGAGAACTATTATTTTCCCATCCCATTTATGACTTCTTCATTTGATTGAGATGAATATTTTGTTTAGGAACTTGAATTGTTATACATGAAATTTTGAATAGAAAGATAGTAATTTTCATTGGCAGTATCACCAATTACAGAATAAAATGAGAAAGCAAGAGAGTTTGAGGATAAGAGAGGAGGAAGGGAAGACAGAGAAGGAGATGGAGAGGGAGAGGAAGATGAGGAAGACAGGAAGGAGAATGAGCAAGAGGGAATGGTGAGGGAAAGGGAGAGGGAGAGGGAGGGACAGGACAGGAAAGGGGGGAGGTGAGTTTTTAACTCCTGTTGGGGAAAAGAGAAACAATCCTACAGCCAGAACCAGTAGTCATTATCACTTCATTAAAACTCAAATGAATGAATATAAATAATGAGCAATACGCTTCAAATGGAACAGCATTGCATACTCTTTCATCCCAAATTCCCGTGTACAGTAGCCTCTGTTGTCAGTTACTTTACTTCTGAACTACTAAAATTACTAAACCAATAATCATTAAAAAATATATAGTGCCTTGGGTTGTTTATTACACAATAGTTCCTCTTTGCCTCTGTCTGCTTGTCTGCCTCTCTCTCTCTCTCTTAGTTGGTGTCGATGTTTATTTAATAGTGATTTGGAATGAAGAAGAAAAAATCCTGTTCCACACATCTCTTACCCTGTCTTTTCCTTTGTCCTATTTGTGGATACTTTATATTGATTTATCTTTCAGTTCACTTACTCCTTTTTGTCAATGTTCAATTTAATATTAAAATAATCCATTTAGCTAATAACTTTAGTTAAAATTTATTTTATTTTTCCATTGTTTATGATTTGTAATTTTTTAATTCACTATAGAAATTCTTAATGTCTTTTAACTTTGTGAACATAGTCAGCATAGTTATTTTTTAGAATTTCTGCTAATAAATTTATTTTCCAGGTCATGCGTGGGACTGTTTTAATGTCTGTTGTTTTATCATTTTCTTGTCTAATTATTTTTAATTAAAAGTCAGTCATTATATATTAAAATTGGAGTCTTCCACTGAAGATTTATGTTTGCTTCTGTGAAGTAGCTAGAGAAAAACAGAAACAGTGTTTTCTAATTTCAATGATTGAGATTATTTAAAGTTCACCTCTTGTCTCTAGATTAGTCTCTAGAAGGGATTCTATCTATTCTTCCTTCTTCCTTGGATACAAACCCAGTGAGGCTCATGTACAGTGGGTTATCAGAAACTTCTACATATTGAAAAGTCCTGGGCTCAAATTTGTTGCTAGCCTTATTACACTATTTGAATTACTGCTCAGACTCTTGAAGCTATCTTTTTCTATAATCTGCGTATGTCCTTAAGTTCTCCTCTCTACCTTTATTTATTTTTCTGTGTCTTGACCATATAAATTTTCACTTTAAAAAAAGCCTCCGAAAGCTTTCAGGAAGATAAATTTTCTTTCGTTCATATTTTCTACTTGTCTCAGTAGAAGGGTTAGTACAAATTACCTAGTCTACCTTATTGAAGCAAAATTCATTCTTAATGCTTTAAATATCCTTTTATCAATGTTTTACTAAACATGAAAATATCAATATAAGGTTTTATGAGTGCAACTCATTCAATAGTATTATACTGATATTAATATTCTTTTGAAATACTTACATTTGGAAAGTAATGTGTTGTAGCTTTTGGATATGGAAACAGTGCAATATGGTGACAGTTGTATGTATTTGTGGCGTTTTGGGTAGAGGTCACTGTCACAGTAGGAAATTATGTACCACTGGTTGACTATATCATTTTCCATTTCAAGAATAGCCTCAATTCTTTGTGCCTTATGAACTTCAAAGTTTTATATCACCTTATACTAATAGGGACGGGTCCTCAAACATTTTATGTAGAAGATTACTTTATTATTTATTCCTCAGTGCAGTACTTTGTTGTTGTCTTCTTAAATTTATTTTTAAGTATTTATTTTATTCTGTTATAGTTGGATCAAAGTTTTTCTTAAGGAAGTGTGTCTTATATATCTTCCTGTCCACATTACTTGCCAGAACCTTACTTTAAGTTTGTTAAATAAGTGAATGAGTGGATTCATACAAGAAGATTGAGATAGTGTGTTGATTGCTCTAATCTTATAATCAGACTTCTAAAATCAAAATGATTCATATATTTCTGCTCTGAATATCTGCATTTTTAAATTTATCAATTTTTAAAATTGTTTTCTGATTATACATATAGATGATAAACATTCCTGTTGGACAGTTTTTTGCGATAGGTTTTGTTGTCAATTGTGTATCATGAAAATATTAGAAACATTTCTTTTTTTCCTCCCCTCTGTTAGCATAATCAAAGATTTGTAGTCCCTGATCTTGTTTTGATATAAAATCTTAGGATAAAGAGAAATTTCACACAAGAAAAATAGCAAGTCTAGCAATAACATCCACATACTTTTCAAGTATACATTTTTGCATAGTTGTTAAAAGGATAGGTTTTGAAATAAGAGAGATGTAGGTTCATATTTTATTTTTGAAATTTCTTCTAGGCACTTGCCTAAGTATGCACATCTACCTTTTCTTATTGGCAAAAAGGGATTGATCATAGTACCTATCACATATGGTTGTTGTTAGGATTAAAGTCAGTGTATGGGTAACAGTCTTGGCAGCATGTCAGCACTTAACACATATTAGTATTTTAAAATTTAGCTTGCTGGATCTCCAGGTCCATTTCTGCCTCAATATGCTCCCATCCTGAGTTGAAAAACTACCAAAATATGTGAGAGGTACAGGTGGTTTAAGGTATCACTACTACTCTGTCTTTGTTGTGCTCTCAATTTACATTGACACTAACCAAGATCATAAGATTTATCATGACATTCATCGGTCTACTATTGACATTTTACTGCAGTTAGAAAGTATTCATGTATCAAATTATATCAGCTCCTCATTCACCTATGATTATCAAAATCTTTGAAACTTACAGTTTAAAAGCTACTATGAGATCAGAATGGGTGGAAATTACTTTGTAAAGTGTCATATTTCCATCTAAGTGTAATAAAATGATATATTACTTCAGTCTTCCTTCTTTATATATTTTTAAGAAAAATTTTAGAGACTATTCTTATTCTAATTTTGTAACAAGAATCATTCTAGCAAATATGAAGACACCACCCTTGCATTCGAGGGGCCATATTTCCATTGAGCATATATTATAAATGTGTTAATAAGCTGTTAGACAAAACAGCATCCATATACTGTTGCTATAGTAAATATGAAAATATCTCTTTCTGCATTAAAATTATGACTTCTCTAATCCAAACTAGTGGATGTTTGAAAAATCACTTGATATTTTTCTTTAGTGTCAGAAAATGCATTTTTATATCAACTATGGAGGGAAGAAAACTATTGCAATTGGAAGGTAGTATGCAATCTTAAGTGAAGAATAATAATAGAATCCACCTACTTAGTCAAACAACTAGGTTTGCTGTTGATACATTTCACAACTGACTCATTCTGTCAGGAACATCCAAGAAGCATAGCTATTCAAAAACATTTGATAGCAAAAGTTCAGTTAGATAACCGACAACATCTGTTCTAAAAATATTCCTGGCTAAAATCTTATCCTCTATGCTTTGTGGTGCGGAACTTCAAGAATTCAATTATGCATGTGGACACTTGAACAGACCTAAATATGTTTCCAACTTTAGAAAGACAAATTGACCTTACCAGAAGGTATTCTTTTAGAGATAGGATGGTTCTTCTTTTGGAAAAAAATAAGTTATGTTTATCAACTTTCCAAACAAATGTTTGTCTTGACTTTGCATGCAAATTATTTTGTTCTTTTTTCAAATGGGTCCATATAATATGTACATTCTAGAAACTTACCAGATAGTATAATCCAAAATGTTATTCATCTTCCCTCAAAGCCTAACATTACAACTAAGGTACATAAAGAGATAATCATCCCATTGAAGTGTGGCTGTGATATAATGTTTATTAAAAAAATCAAGATTAAAATTATATGATCACAAATGTGTATTTCAAATAAATGCAGTATAAAAAAAGAGAAGTCACAAAGATATTTATTTGTCTAAAAGTCAACATATTTAAATGTTGAAAATTAATATTTATTTGTCAACAGACAACATAAATGCCACATATAAAGAAAGAAAATGCAAGCTTAATAAAGTCGATATGAATACAAGAACAAGAATTCCAGCTGATGAGAAATAAATCAATGAAAGAAGAAAACAGGTAATTGATAAAGATATAATTCAAAATAAGTAAAGTCACTTTAGCATTAAAATATAAAAAATTTATTGAATCTCACTGTATGTCAAGAAAATGGAAATTAAAATAGTAATGTAATATACTTTTAATCAATAGAGTTAGGGGGAAAAACAATGACAGGTAAATTTAAAATGTTTACTTGCAGCCTTTTTCATGTAATAATTTATCCTTCAAATTATATAGGGATTAAGTATACCTCATATGCTATGACATATTAGAATGGGGCATTAATAGTTTCTGTTATTATATTTTTCCTTTTTAAATTACTATATTATCTGATTCAATATCTTTTTAGAGAGATAGACAAAGGTAAGAGTGTAAAAGCTGGGGCAGAATAAAAAGACCTTGATAACTAGAAGGTCAATGAGGAGGCTTAAATGAACCAATGCAGTCCTATTTATAAGAAAGAATCAATATGAAAGCATTTTTTAGCTTTTTTCCCTCATAAGTGAGATTACAGAAAATGAGAACAATTAGAAAGTAGGGATTATAATATAAAGACTATGCAGATGGTATATTGATGACCAAATTTCAAAATATAATGGAAACCAAGAGTAAAAATGGTCAGGTTTATAAAATACTGATTATATATATATATATATTTATATATATATATTTATTTATTTATTTTTACTGGATTTGTTGTAATAGACTAGAAGCTCTAGAATTTCTAATAGTATTGTTTACTGCCATTTCATCAACATCTGGGTAAATCTTTTGACACTTCTTTTTCAAAAATTCTTATTATTATTATTTGGCCAAATTTAGTGGTGTTCAATAGTCCCTTGAAGAGACCTTCCATATATGTTTGAGAAATTTTCTCTTCTCTGTTGACTGTATTTGATGGGAAGTAAATGGTTGCTGTCTTTTGATCATATCTAGGTCAAAACAGTGCTTCTATACTGAAATCTGAATCTCGACTCTTGAACAGAGGGACAAAGTGTTAAGTGTATTTGCCACTCTGTTATATGGGTTCTTCATTTTGGCACATAATCTGAATTGGTTTCTAAGGATTTATTTCAGTTAAATATCAAACTTGTGAGTTACCAATATTCTTCCAAAAATTCTGTTGAAGCAGTAAAAGCCTGTTTCTTTTATTGTAACCAAAAATATTCTAATTAATACAGCTTATTTTCATGCACTGGTGGCAAGCTCATACTTACATTGGTATCAGGTTTAACTAACTGGATTTCCAACACTTGACTGTGGAACTCCTGAAAGATGTGGCACTGTTGCTCAATTTAGAGACATACAGGAGAATTTAAAATTGTGTTATTATAATTGTATGTTTTATACTTTCATAAAAGTATGGAAACGATATGGTAATAATAGTTTGACTCTTAGAACTATTACATAATTATTCATATTTGAACTATAATAAAATAATCTCACCATGGTTCTCTCATATTTGCACATCTTTGAGCAGTGGCACTATATTTGTGCTGGACTATCTTTTTAAGCATAGTTTTATAGCTAAATGTCTTGAAAACTTTATCTTTCATCTTTTTTTACTGTGTTTGCATTGGTAGCACTTCCATTTGTTTCTTTCTTATAGTTTCATTTCTCCCTTGGAATTAACTATCTAGTGTTTCATGTTGTTCATCTTTTCCTTCGGAGCCTTTGACGTATTCTTTTTTTCCTTTTATCAATTTATTTTGTAATTTTTTTCAATTTCAGTTGTCCCCATTTTCCTACCTTTACTCTCCCCTGCCCTACCCACCCCCACCTCCCACATTCAATATTCCCCACTCCCTCTTTGTCTTTGTCCATGAGTCCTTTACACAGGTTCCTTGATAACCCTATCCCTTCTTTGCCCCATTACCCAGCTCTTCCTCCTGCTCTGGTTACTGTCAGTTTATTCTTTATTTCAGTGTCTCTGGTTCTGTTTTGCTTACTTGTTTGTTTTGTTGATTAGGTTCCACTTATAGGTGAAATAATATGGTATTTTGTTTTTCACCTCCTGGCCCATTTCACTTAGCATAATGCTCTCCATTTCATCCATGCTATTGGGAAAGGTGGGAGTTCCTTCTTTCTCTCAGCTGTTTAGTATTCTATTGTGTAAATGTACCACAGTTTTTTGATCCATTCATTTACTGATGGACACTTAGGCTGTTTCCAGCATTTGGCTATTGTAAGTGGTGCTGCTATGAACATTGAGATACATAGGTTCTTTTGAATTGGTGTTTCAGGATCCTTAGGGTATAATCCCAGCAGTGGAATTGCCGGGTCAAAAGGCAGTTCCATTTTTAGCCTCTTGAGGAAATTCTGTACTGTTTTCCACAGTGGCTGCACCAGTAGACCCTTTAAAATATTAATTCAAGTTATTTAACATTCCTTTTGAAATAGTTCCAGCATTTGTAGCATATATGGGTCTAGTTCTATGATTGATTTGACTCTAGGAGTGTGTTGTTTCTGGCCCTTTTGGGGTCTTATGTATTTTTGTTGAAAGCTGGACGTCATTTGTAGAACAGTAAGTAGTGACATACATAGATTATCTGAAAATGTTTTCCTTCTGTTGTGTCTCTAGTGTAGGTTGTGAGATCATTCAATCTGGAGTTGAGTTAGATTTGAGGTTTATTGTGTCTATAGTTATCCTCAGTGCACCACCATCTTCAAATTATTCTAGTGATACCTTGCTTTTAGTGTGGGAAGTGGTTTGCTGGAAGATTTTGTTTCTGATGATTGCTTCCCTTTTGGCTTTAAGGTTTTTCATTGTGCTATGCCTGAGTGAGAATCTGTCTTTCACAAATTACTTTCACTCAACACATGTTAAATGAGTGAGAGCTTGTTAGGCATTCTCTGTTGTTCTTATAAAGCCTGTGTGTCAGAGTTTCTGAATCGTATGTTTTTGAGAACATGGCCTAGTGATTTTTATTCTTTATGGGCATAGTTCTGAAACTAGCACATATTTCTTCCTTTCCTACAGAGTTTGAGTTTTTTCCCCTTTCCCTTCCACAGGTGCAATGGCATTTTACTCACCCATCATGGGCAATTGTGTTTGTCACCTCTCCTTTCACATATTAAAGCTTTGTTTTATAGAAGAGATGGCAGAAAAGCATTCAAATGACTTTTTTATTTTTCTTATAAGTGCACTTTCATATTATAAATGTCAAAATGCTTTTTGCATGCTTCTTGTTCACATTTTTACCTAATAATTATTGATCAAGAAGAAAATTAACAATTTGATAATATTTATGATACAAAGAGTAGACATATTAATCATTGGCTTGGCCTCTGCTACAAATGAAATAATCACACCCTGTCATTTCTATGAATCCACCTTATAATTTCTAAATTATTTTGGGACTTCCTTTTTAATAAGAATGCCATAGCATGAACTGATGTATGACTGTCTCTTGAAATTATATATTAACTGTGATTATTAATATTACTAGTCATTATGACCTCATTATACAGCTGTAATGCCTAAATATATCTTGTTTTAGATGTGATGTAATGATAATTATACTGTTTTTAATATAATGTTGTAAGAGTCACCTCAGATCTTCAGCACCGATTAAATGTTAGGTGACTGCTTTTAGACCTAAAATATTTATCATGTTCTATGAACTTAACCTTTGCCTTAAGGAAAAGAGTCATTAAATCTCTCAAACAGTTCTTTCTTTGGCATGTCTTAAATATGAAAATGGATTTAATTAAACTCTCACCTGATAAGAATTCATATTCAAAGTCACTCAAGGCATTGCAAAATTATTGTATTATTTATAACAAGTTTTGAAGAGCACAAACAAGAAGTTATTTCCAATACTGCAAAATTTGAAGTTGAAAAACACTTGACAACAGCAAGATATAAACTAAAGGATTAAAAGATTGCACTGTCTTTTTTCAGGGAATAGTTGGGGTCAGAATCATATTTAATGTTGAAAAACTGCTATAACCAGAAGGCTGACTTGTACATAGATGAGATGCAAAGTGACCTTGTTTCCTATAGGAGATATCATCAATATTCTTTGCCCTTGCTTCCCATTGTTACTTCTCTCCATAGGTATTCTTTCAGGGTCTGTCACATCTTTTATTTATTTTTTATCATCACCAAAGGATATGTTTTAGAGGGAAGAAGGGAGGGAGGGAGGGAATGAGGGAGGGGGAGAGAAACAGAGAGAGAGAGAAAGAGAGAGAGAGAGGCATTGATTAGTTGCCTCCCACATGTACCCCAACCCAGAGTGGAACCCTCAACCTAGGTCTGTCCCCCTGACTGGGGGACAGAACCTGCAGCATTTTGGTGTATGGGATGACATTCCAAGCACCTGAACGACTGGGCCAGGCCTTTTGTGTCATTTATTTTACTCTTCCTTTTAGTCCGTATTTGTTATTTACTCCTTTAAAATTTTTTCTCCATAGTCTGTCCTCTCCTCTGTTATCATTTAATATATCATCATTTACCCCAGTAGCCTGAGAAAATAGTAAATATTGAAGTATTATAAATGAAAATTAAAAAAGTTTTATTCACTGTATTATTAATAAATTAAAGAAATATAACATGCAGATTATTTTTCTAATATGATTCCTTCCCTCGGCCATCAATAATGATAGCTTTTTATTTGTGTTATTATCATAGCTCCTGAAAATACTGTTATTACAATGAAAAAAGACCCTTTCTTTTCAGTTTGTCTTTGAGCCAGTGAAAAATGGCTCCTAGAGTGTCATCTTTTAGAGTTTTATTGATAGATTCTGAAACACCACACTGGGAGGTAAAGCTTACTACTTCTGCTTAAATTAGTTCTCTAAGGATGAGTTACTTTGGTTTATACCTTGGGGTTCTTTGCCTTTGGGAAAAGTCTCAATTGGGAGTGACATATTCTACAACTTATAGAAAAAAATAAGAATGAGGAAATGCTTATTAGAATGTAGAGTTCCTCTTGACTGCCTCAATACTTGGAATATATCTGGTATATTTGTAGGCATAGGCAACCTGTCCAGAAAGTACCCAGCCATGGGTTATGAAACACAGACATTTATTGAAGAAGAGACAAGGTATAGGAAGCATTGTACATAGGACAATGTTGCTTCATCCCCCTTCAACTCAGGCTCCTTGGGACCTCACACAGTTCTCCCAATGGCCATTAGTTGCCCTGTCGTATTTTCCTGAATCTCATCGATCTCATCTGGTCTGAAATCACTTCCCTTTCAATGGTGATTTTAGTTTTGGGAAAAGCCAGGTGTCACAGTGTTCCAAATCTGGGCTGTAGGGGGACTGAGTCATCTGGGTGATTTGAAGTTTTGCCAAAAAACTCTACATGAGACATGATGCATGAGTGGGCATGTTGCTATGATGAAGCTGCCAAACACCCATAGTTGCTGCCTTCAGAATCCTCTGAATAGTTTCCATGGAAGAATGTTCAAGCTTAACATGAAATATGATGCAGATTCATTACTCTGCTCAGTCAATTTAAATGTGATTGCCACATAGTACACATGCTCACTCAACGGCATCTCCCGCCCCCAATGACTAGTACAGTGAAGTTGTCATTGTTCATGCATGGGCATTCCAGTCCACTCTCCTTGGCTACCAGGTTATATAGATGTCATGCAAAACATTCTCATTATATTAACAATGGCTGGACTTTTTCCAGACAGACCTTCATATGTATGTGTATAAAATATACATATATACATATGTATATGTATGTACGCATATAAAATATACATATACAAAATATACATCCCTGGTAGAGTGTATATTTTGTTTAGTATGGATAACATAAGTACCGTTGAGAGAGTCAGCCCACTGTTTTTCAAGGAATTTATATGTGAGGGAAGAGGAGAATTTACAAAAGTACATGAGCCCCATTTTTTTTTACTATTCTAAAATATTTTCTGATATATCTTAGGGGAAAATTATCTTTCTTATTGTCAAACATGTATATTTTATACATTCTTTCAGGGATATCCAATCTTTTGGCATCTCTGGGCCACACTGGAAGAAGAAGAGTTGTCTTGGGTCACATATTAAATACATTGTGACACATAATCACAAAAAAAAATCTCATAATGTTTTAAGTAAATTTGCGATTTTGTGTTGAGCTGCATTCACAGCCACCCTGGGCTGCGTGTGGCCCTGAGGTCGCAGGTGAGTCTAATCCATCTTCTCAATTATCTTTCTTTCCCATTGTGATCTCTGTCAGCATGGGCTAGTTCAGTGCTTTTCAATTTCTTTACACTCTAAGATTTATACTTAACACCATAAAATAATTTTGAGTAGGATCATATGAAGTAATAATTATTCTTTTTTATCCACTGAATGAGATATTACATAATGCAAAAATACTGAAATACAATTTCTTAATAACTATGCACCTAAACATATTTTTAAATAATAGTACATATGTGAGAGACATTTCCATTTTTCAGACAATATTTAATGTACTGCAATGATTTGTAAAACTCCTTTAAGTAATGCTGCAAAATTTCAGAGGTCTGAAATACAGAGACTGCTGATGGAACCAGGAGTTATTAAAGAGCTAATAATTCTATTTCACATTTTTTTCCCTCTGTGCAATGGAGAAACTTCTATCTACCCTAAAAATTTCACAAAATATTTTAAGGACCACATGAGATAAGAGAAAACTTTCTAAGAATCTAGAAAAAAATCTTTACATTTTGAATTCATTGTATAAAATATTTTGTACAGAGTCGTAAGGTAGCCGTGGTTTGAAGGTAGGACATTGTCATTTTAGAGGTATTCAGCAGCAGTGAGGAGCTGCTCAATCTTTTGTTTTTCTACTGCTGAAGCTGAGCCAATGCAAAGATGCTCCTGCAAGTCAATGGAAGTTCTGAACACAAGCCAGAGCAAGATTAAAAATAAAAAAGAAAAAAGAAAAGAAAAAAGAAAGAAAATGAGAAACTGGCCTGAAGTCAACTGTTAAAAAAAATGAACGTAAAACTTTTTGATATGTTCCCCTAATGGTAGATAATTATATATTATATTTTAGATGGTCTTCAGAGTGTCTTATTCATTTATTAGCCAGTGCACTTTATAACCTCTGAATGAGATTACAGAATTGAAGGACTTTTCTTTTGAATTCAATTACCTTTAGTGTGGATAACACAGGTACCATTGAGAGAGTTGACCCACTGTTTTTCATGGAATTTATATGTGAGGGAAGAGGAGAATTAATAAAAAAGTACATGAGCCCCATTTCTATTTACTATTCTAAAATATTTTTTCTGATATATCTTAGGGGAAAATTATCTTTCTTATTGCCAAACATTCACTTTTCAATCTAATTTTTGCTAAAACCTTGAACACTTCATACAAGGTTATGAGAAAAGGACCTATAGATTCCAACACCAACCCTTAATTTCAATGATATTTTTAGTGTTTGATGTTATTATAAGGTGGAGATAATAAGGGGAAACTTACCAATTTCAATTTTCAACCTTATTAGTATCATAGAACTATTTAAAATCATATCACACCTGTTATCCTACTATTCAGGAAGTTATCATGTACAACGTTAAGTTCCTAATTGACATTTTCTAATTGTTCTTCAGTATGCAAGTTATTCTATAATTTTCTGTGAGTTAAAGTAGTGAAGATCCTGTGAATTTGCCTTGTCTGTGGATCCCAGGAGCATGTAAGACATCGGTTACTCTTCCTAGTTAGCATTTAGGCATGTGACAAAGAGCTGAAGAAGTATGACGCACTCTGGGAGGAAAATGTAACTTCGAAAATGCAAATCACATTGAAAATTAAGTAAGAGCTAGTGGGCATTTTAAATGTATCATAGTAGGGGAAAAGAAGAAGAAACAATTTTCAAAACTGTTTTTAAACTATGTAAGATAAAAAAAAATATTTTTCTTCATTTTATAATAGATAGGAGATGCCGATAATATAATGTAAATAATATATTTAAAAGAGAGATCCAGGAGAGGATTTTGAATAATTCAGTGTGAATAACCCAATCTTGATTTACCAATAATATAGATATAAATTTTAAATTCTGTATTCATTATTACAAAGTCAAATAAGTGAAAAGAAATATAATCTCAAGATTTCCATAAAATTTTCCTTATAACACGAACATATATTTGCTATTGACAATTTGAAAAATATATGAATAAGATTAAAGTAGAAAGCAATACTTCACTATAGTTACTTTACCTAAAGAGAACCATAGTTAATATTTTAATGTATTTTCTTCTGGTGCTTCTAAGCGTATATTTTACTCTATGCATATATTTCGGTATGTACTCTATGCATATATTTCTATCTTGCACTTCACACTTAATACATTTTGATGGATTTAAATAAAATTGTCCAATTATATTAAGATTCTTTGGTAGAGTTTTATTGATACTACATGCCTATAACACAAAAACCTTTATACTTATAAGATACTTTTAATTTTCCTCCCCATATTTTTCAGAACTGAGACTAGGTAATTTGACTGCCATGATGGATGGATCTAGGGTCTCTAAATTTTTAATTTGTGCTTTTCTCTTAATATTGTGAGACACTTTGGTGTTACTTTAATTATTAAAATTTTCTGGATGAAACATATCTCATATTGAAAAATACAATGCCAGACGTTCAAATATAGATTCACACATTTAGTGAAAACAATATAATGAGAAAGGAAAGGATTTTGGCTTAACATACAACCATTTGTTTCCAAAATGTATAAATCCTGAGTGTATTTTCATCTGTTTTAAAAATACTGATCAAATACTAATAAAATATTTTGAACAACAGCAGCCAAAAAAGTTATTGACAGTTTTTCATTGTTGACATCTTTCCAAGCAATTTACTCTCTTTGGCAGAGCACAGGTCGCAGTTCTACTCTTTACTGGCTAGCTAATGATTTAAACATACATCTCAAACTTTTTCTTAACCCAAATGAAAATAAAAATAACTGAAAGTTTAAAAAAAGAGTCAGAGTGTAGAAGAGCTAATTAAAGTTTGGACAGAAAGCTCACAAAACTGTTGTGTCAAAAAGATTAAACAGGTTATCCACATTTAGTGCACATTTTCACATTAAAAGAAAACTCTTTATGGGACTACACCATCTGTCATGATGCCACAGAAGTAGTTGATGTGAACTTCAAGTGCTGAAAATAGCTGGGGTTATGGAGATACATTTTTGTATTATTTTTAAATCATTAGTTGAAAACATAAT
Organism: Mormoops blainvillei; assembly: GCA_004026545.1. NCBI lineage: Eukaryota > Metazoa > Chordata > Mammalia > Chiroptera > Mormoopidae > Mormoops > Mormoops blainvillei. The sequence goes on along the minus strand of PVJD01002243.1, from coordinate 47,343 downwards.
TGCAATGTGCTAAAATTATCTATAATCTTTATTTAAAAAAAACATCTTAATGATTTGATTGTTAAGACAATTAAGAAGTTAACTTTATTACTGCTTTGTTTTTATTGATAATATGTTCTGTTCATTATACATCATAGAAACATGAGATTTTTAGCATAAAGTTTCATTGAGAAATAAGGACAATCACTGGAGAGCAAAAGGAGCAACTAGTTTTAAGATAGTAGGAAAATGATACAATACTCAAAGTTCAGTATGTTACCCAGGATTATGTCTTTCAGACAAGTATTTCAATATTTAACATGTGTCTGACTCTCAGTAAATATTTGTTTGTTGAGTGAATGAATGCAGGCAGGTGCTGATCCATTAATTCTGTATTCCAAGAATTTCTGGGACTCTGAGTTGATAGAGTTTACTACAACTTTCCATCTTCATCAAGTACTTCTCTTTCCCTCCTTTCTTTTCTTTTTTTCCTTTCCTTTCCTTCCTTCATCCCTTCTTCCCTCCCTTCTTCTCTCCCTCCCTTCCTTCCTTCCTTCCTTCCTTCCTTCCTTCCTTCCTTCCTTCCTTCCTTCCTTCCTTCTTTCCTTCCTTCCTTCCTTCCTTCCTCCCTCCCTTCCTCCCTTACTTTTTTCCCTGATATTCAAGGAAGGGGAACAATGTTAGAGATTAATCTAAATGAATGACTATAAATTCTTCTGGTTAAGGAAGTGGGAGAAGTGGGAATGAGAAAAGAGGTGAGGTCATCCATGTGGTGCAGGGTGGAAATAACTTCTGTGAAAGCACAAGAGACAAATTACTAAACTAATTCATTGCCCATGTTTATATTGTTCTATTTTTTTTTTACCTATGCATCTTACCAAAATGTATCTATGCACCAAGCCATCGGCAGAACTCAGATAATGATTTTTGCTTGAAAAGGCTAAAAACTATGCTATCATTTTTATAGTAGGAATCTGAATATCCAAATAAAACTTATGAAGTACTGACTGCCAAAAACTTCTTTCAAGATTCTATTAAAAATATGGGTACAATGAGTAGTGTTGAGAGAAAAAATATATTGTTTCTTCCATACATACAACTGACTTGGAGTTTTTGGTGATGATACTATTACTGTTTCTAACAAGCAAACACAATGCATTAGGATATAAAAAATCAAGTGAGAGTTCAATCCTCTTGTCCATAATGTCCTTTAATATAGTATTCCTTCAAGAAACCTTTGATGTATGAATGTCATCTATTATCTTTTTAACCTTGCCAGCTTCATTAACTTTCCCAATAATAATGTTTCCAAGAATGGTTTTATATGGAGCAGTGCATGGAATTGTGTTAAGCCAAAGGAGTTTATCACTTTCAAGACTGGAAAGGGCAGAATGTAATATGGGATTCTATATATTTAGTGAATACATGATTTGTTTTACTGAAGCATGGCAGTTGTTTTTCTGTCTGATGTGGATGTAGGTGTCCTTTATAATCTTAAAAGTTTCTGTATTTATTACATATTATGTACCATGATTACTTTTGTAAAATTTTAAGTAATCATTAGTCATGATTTTGAGATAAATAGTAACCATATTTTATGCTGCACAGCTCTAAAAGTTAATTTAATTAATGAGTATTGAAGACTAAAATGGGAAACCTGGGGTTAAGGAGAGAAATAAAAACCTGCTAGAAGAAAATGAGGTAATGTTCTTCTAACAATGGAGTTCTAAACTACCCTAAGTTTTCAGTCAGTGATTTTAGTTTTTAGTCTGGATTTTTTAATTATTGATTTTAGAGAAACAGTGAGAGAGAGAGTAAAAAAGAGAGAGCTGGAGAAACATTGATTTCTTGTTCCACTTATTTAGGCAATCATTGGTTGCTTTTTATATGTTCCCTGATAAAGGATTGAACCCATGACACTCTAACCAGGGCTTAGTCTGGATATTTTGATGTATCAATAAAATGTCGAACTAATCAAAGGAAGACACAGGGTTTTCCAGAAAAGCTTTATATTAAACTTTAGCTTTACCACTGATTAGTGCTAAGGCAAATTACTTATCTACTTTGAGCCTCAGCGTGCAGGAATAAAATGAGGGAAATTATACTACAGATAAATATAATATAGTATAGTATAATGATATAATCTATGTGAGGGAATTCATACAATGTGTCATCCAGAGTAAGAAATGAGTAGATACATAGCAATAGTCATTATTTTTGAGAAGGAGGGGGATCATGATTAGAGCATTTCTTAGAGAATATTTGATACAGAGCAGCACTGATGTCCTATCTGAAGATCACAGCCTTTGCATGATTGTCTTTTGCTGAGAGAAGAAGGGGCGGGGGGAGAGAGAGAGTAAACTACAACCATTATTTCATTTTAACTCAACAGATTTAGTGAACAAAAGTCCACTCCCTTTTCTACTGCTCTGGTATTGCTCTTCTAGGCACCGGGATAAAAACTATCCTCAGGAAAATTAAAATCAAATGACAAAATCTGACAGGTAAATATATTGTTAACCAATATTGTGAAATGGCAATTCATTTCATTTTTGCTCATGTATGAAGAACATTTATTATTTTTTAAAAAAACTCTTAGTATTTTATTAGAAAATATTTGAGGTGCCTTAGTCAAAATGGTACTCATTTCTCTAGTTATCAAAATGAATAACTGCTCAAATATTAATTTGACAAACAGGAAGTGTCTCCTACATACAAAACACTGTATTAAGCACAGTCTTTTCCTTTCAGAACTCTTGAGTTTATTGAGGAAATAGATTAAAATATGGTATTTGCTTTTGTTATAAAGCAAAACAATTTAAATGCTGTAATAAAGATTAATGTGCTATAGTGGTAGATTGGATTATCCTTCCTGGGATAGGTGAACTTTTTAACTGTGCCTTTAGGGAAGAATAGGGCCTCAGGTTCTCAGCAGGAGATTGAGCAGGAGAAAAGGAGGAGGGTTGTGAACAGAGAACAGCAGAAATAAATGACCAGAGGTGTGAGTACAGAGTGAGTTAAAAGTTATAGAATATAAATGTCACTTTGCAGCCACAGGAAGGGCTAAGTTCAAAAAGACCGATGAAAACAACTAGTGATGAGTTTGTGGAGAAATTGGAACCTGCATGCATTGCAAGCAGGATATTAAAATAGGGTAAACCCTTTGGAAAATAGGTCGAAATTCTTCAAATTTCAAACTTGGAGTTACCATGCCCTACAATTCTAGTCCTAGGTGTATGCTCCAAAGATTATAAAAACAAATGTCCATACAAAAACTTGTACATGAGTGTTGATGGCAACATTATTCATAATATTAAAAAAATAAAAACAACTCAGATGTTCATCAGCAGGTCACTGGATGGCATATGATAAGACCATAAAAAAGGCATCTGGCATTGCACATGCTATGACATGGTGAATCTTGAAAATATCATAGTACATAAAAGAATTCGAACACAGAAGACTACATCTTGTGTGATTCCATTGATATAAAAATGTCCAGAAAAGCAAATCCAGGCAGACAGAATGTGGCAATAGTAGTTAGTAAGGGTTACGGAAGGTTAGCGTAGGAGGAGTGGAATGACTACGGAGGAGGATGAGATTTCTTTGTAGGATGGTGGAATGTTCTCAAATTAGATCATTGTGATGGTTGCAAAAATCTGTGAATATATCAGAAACCACTGCATTGTTGACTTTGAAAGGGTTAATTTTATGGTATGTGAATTCCATCTCAGTAAAACTATATAAAAATAGAATACATTTGGGCAGCTATTGGGGTAAGAGGGGTGTGGCTTATATTTTTAAGGCCAATATATGGAGATTCCATGCAAGAGTCTCTAATTTCCTTCTGTATCCAATAACGGGTAATTGCAGATTTTAAATGCATGGTTCTAAGACTAATACTTAACATTTTTTGATGGTTTAAAAATTGCCAGGATCTGATAGGTGTCTTACATGAACTATTTATCCCATTAATACTTTTATGTGGACTACATAATTATTATTACCAATTCACAGAGAAGGAAATTGAGTCCCAGATGGCTTAAACACATTGGTAGCTTATGGAAACACCAAGACCTAAACACAAAATTTTATTTTATTTTTTAAAATATTTTATTTATTTGTTTTTAGAGAAAGGGGAAGGAAGGGAGGAAGAGAGATGAAGAGAGGGAGAGAAACTTCAATGTGTGTTTGTCTCTTATGCGCCCTGTCCCTACTGGGGATCTGGACCTCAACCCAGGCATGCACCCTCACTGGGAATCGAACCTGTGACCCTTTGGTTCACAGGCCTGCACTCAATCCACTGAGCTACACCAGCTGGGGCCGATACTACAATGCCTTTTGAACTCATCAGGGTTGCATTCAATGATGGACACACTTGATGTGGAAGACTAGAATTCAGATGGCTATTGCAGTTCGAATGGAAGATATGAGTGACTTATGGCAGTAGTGGTAGAAATATTCTATCAGAATATTTGAATTTCGATCCAATATTTCAGTGAGACAAAAGCATTTATCTAAAACAGAAATGCTATTTGTAAGAGAAGATTTGGCTTGAAATTCAAAAATAAGTCCAGAGTGATCAAATGACTTAAATTTACTTGTCTCATAAACAAAGAAAATTTCTAGAGTCAAGTTTCCTTGAGCATGGTAAACTTAGAAAAACAATTAGTGCCTAAGTGTTAAAGAAAACTGTTTTACCATTAAATATTCATTGGTAAAGGACTAATCCTATTTTGTATGTTGAACCATTATAATGTTCCTAGTAATTACAGATTTACCTATTTTTATGCTACCGTATCCTCCATAGGTTGTTTTAAATGCTTTTCTTAGTAGGGTGGAAAACTCATAAGCTTTAAACTATGGCTTTGTATTGACACAAATGTTTCCCCAACCTTTAAAATGCTTTGGGGAACTCTTAAAATTGTATCACTGCCTGTCTGAAAAAGCAACCTGGTGCTAATTGTTAATGTGCTGTTCCATGCTGCAGCTTTGTTTGTTATTGCCCTTCAATAAACACCCTCTTAGAAATACCAAATCAAGCTGGATTATGGAGAGACTTTTTCTTTAAAGCGTAGACATATAAAATACTAGCAAGTTTCCCAATATGTGTCCTAGTTTTCAAGCTGAGAAGTTGGTACTCATATCAAAGAACCCTCTGAAAAAAGACTCAGCAGGCTGAAGATTAAAAAAAAAAAGTTGTAGATTCAAACACTACCAACAACAAAACAATGAAAACTCTGGTATTTAATAATAGAAGAAAAATAGGCAGGATCAACCCAGAAACTGAGCAAGAGTTTTTTTGTTAATAAAGTAAAATTATTAACAGGATCTTGTTAATAGGAAAAAATAAGAAGAAAACCACAACACTGAGTAGAAGTTGTCTTACTTGCATGCTTTACTTATAGCCAAAGAGCAAGCCAGAAATGCATGAGAAATTTTTCTTCTCTATCATGCTCTAGTACTTTGGGTTCAACATTATCACTATAAATAGGACTTCAAGAAATTGAACAATTCTGTTGTCTACAGCTCTTAATATACCTAAAATCAGTCTGAGATGTTTTTCCTATTACAAACAGTATTCTGGCCGTTTACATTGTAACAATTCATCTATTCAAAAATACTCAGTATGTATTTTGTGATAGGCATTGTGATAAACAGTAATCATGAAGAATTAAAATGTGCAGTCTGTTTTCATGTTGTATAACACTTAACGTGAGAGATAATCTAGTGAATATTTACATCATTGCATAATAAAATCAATACTGTAGGTATGCATGTATGGTATAAACACATTAAAAAACATTTAACTCTATCTGAGGAATGAATTGAGCTTAAAAGAACAAAGACTTTCAAGATATGATGATATTGAGGTCAATATTCAAAGTTATCTAGTAATTAACAAGGCTATGTGAGAGGGAATAGAAGAAGAGGAAGTATCCAGTTACAGGAAGCTCTACTTAGTTATGTACAAATAAAGTGAACATGGCCAATTGCACATCATGAATGATTTGTATAATACAATGAGCAGATTTATAAGTTACTTGCGTCAATTCCAAATCAGATACACAAAACAAAATTATGTGACAATTTTAAAAATAAAAATAGTTCTTAATGGTTGTTATGTTTTATTTTCAAAATCAATTCTTAGAATCACTGGAGTAGGATATTTATGCAAAACTTGACTGATAGTCTTAATTTTAGAAGGGAATATGAATGAATACTCACACTCAAAAGCATTTCAGGGTATAAAATTGTTAAACTGTGTAATTTAATTTCAGTTTTGGTTTCATTTCTTTTTTGATCCATTGACTCTGAGATGTTCCAGTATGAGTATTGTGTCTTTCTCTCCCTTGTTTAGTTCTCCTATTAGTGTCCTATTATCATTAACCCGAAGGAATTAGTCATCTGTGCTTTGGAAACGGATTTCTGTTTCAACTTTTGCTTCAACCGGAAAATGACTTTTTATTCTAAAAGGGCTTAAGAAACCCTCCTTCATGAAAGTAAACCAAAAATGCTAATAGAGCAGACAGAAGCCAGATAATGCCTTGATATAGAATACTTGGATTAGAAAGAGAGAGAACTGACTCATTTTGCAATCCACTCTGGGCTGCCTGCCACAACAAAAACCAAACTCGTGAGACAGGTGCTGCTGAAAGGGAAAGCGGTTTATTCAAGCGCCAGCCACCAGAGAAGACGGGACACTCTTGCTGAAGTCCATCTTTACTATCTCATTGTAGGCAGGGGTTTTTATTAGGAAGAGAGATTGAAAGCAGAGCAAAGAAATCAGTGAGGGGAGGGGAGAGGAGGGAAGGTGGAAAGATCTTTGTGGGTAAGTCAGCACGGTCGGCTCTGATGATGCCCCAAAACCGGGCAAGTGGAGGTCCGGTTTTGTGGCTGAGAGTCAGAAAGGTTCCTGGAGCCAGATGGCCTGGTTGCTGGGCTCGGCCTTCTTTCCCAGAACTAGTTTCTGGTGTCTTACACAAATATACAGCTTGCCCACCAGTTACACATCAGTTAATAATTCATCTTTTATTTAAAAAAAAACACTTTTAACAGAAATGAATAGAGGGTGGGTTATACTTTGAGTAAAGTATGTTACTAGACTTATTCATAGTAACACGTTACTGGAGTCCAGGTCACATAAACTTCTAGCGGAGGATCCAAACTGAATGAAAGCTAGTCTCAGCCATAAACAGCTAGAACTAGTTTTAATAAGCATACTATATTCACTGTAATTTTTATTTTGAGTGAATTTTATTTCCCTCTGTGTGCTACTTGTTATGATATCCCTGAAGTATTAAAAAAGAAGAAAAAACAAAACAAAAACCCCATAAAACAAAGTAGCACTAAGAAAATGTCTATTTTGTATTTAAAACTATAGTTACTAATTTGGTGTAAAATTTGAAATTCTCCATATTTTTCTCTTCATTGGATGAAAATAAAATCAATTTATTATTTTGTGATGGCATAATAATAAACATTCTGAGTTTAATAAAACATATACTTTACACTGCTATGTTTAAGCTTGCTTTTGGATAAAATTACTGATTGTTGTTTGAGCTTTAGTCACATTGTTTAATAATTAGTTAAATTTCAAATATCTTCAGCATCCCAACAGCCATTTTGTAACCTTCAAACCAGCCACTTAACCTCTTTAAGCTTCATTTTTTTGTTTGTTTAATTTGAAGTAGAAGTGAAACTTTACAAGTGTGTGGTAATGATTAGGGATAATGTATGTAAACCACCTAGCATAGTGCTTGTCATGTAGTGCCTTCTACAATCAATATATTAAAAAAATACTGTTATTTAAATAAATTTATTATTATACTTTAGGAAAAATAAAATTATTTTTGGACAAGTCTAAAGATAAGTTGGGGAACAAGATGTTTTGTTCACCGATTATAGCAAGTTTTGTTTTTCTCGACAAAAATGTTAAATTGATTTAACTTACTTCTAAATTATTTATTTTATGTTTAATGATTTCCCATGTAACATACATGACTTCTCTGTCTACCCTTCCTTATCCAGTGAATTCTCCCATCAACAGTACATGTTTCTGAGATATGTTCAGATAAAAGAGTAGTTTTTGTATGTTAGGTATTGAAACAGAAAAGCTAAAATATGAGGATAGGTATGAAAAGGGCCTCCTATTAGCACTATGTGGTAAGCAATAAGCTTAGTAACATGGAACGTGATTGGTTTATTCGCAGGCCTGTGATTTAACAAGGTTATTTTATGAGAAAGCTTTGTTATCTTTGCTGTGCTTCACATTTTTCTTTCTTGAGCGTGGCACATTCAAAAACACTCGGAGGGAAAAAGGCTGTAGTTCATGGTAATGTGTATTATTTTATTAGAGATGCCTCCATGTAGCCCAATTAAACATGGCGCACCCCAGGGGTATGACTGATAATCCAGAATAAGCGTGGCTTCTGAAGCAGAAGAACCTTCAGGAGATGTAACAAAAAGCAATAGCAGTGATTTCCCACTTTACATGAGCACAACATCCATCAAAAAAGAGGGAACAGCCACTGAGGCCCTAAAATAAACTGTCTCAGGCAAAAATGTCTAATACATAGTTCATAATAAAAATGCTACAACAAAACTTTCTGGGTTTCTTCTTGGTCCACATCACAAGGTAATGTTGTAAGATGTGGTTTTGAGACTTCAGTTGATATCATTGTCTCTTTAACAAATAAACGAACAAACAAAAAACAACTGAGTTTGAGAATAAGAAAGAATGTATTTAGCCCTGGCTGATGTGGCTCAGTGGACTGAGTGCCGGCCTGTGAACCAAAGGGTTGCAGGTTGAATTCCCAGTCAGAGCACATGCGTGGGCTGTGGGCCAGGTCCCCAATATTGGGTGTGCGAGAGGTAACCTATTGATGTATCTCTCTCCCTCCCTTCTCTTCTCTCTAAAAATAAATAAATAAAATCTTGTTTTCTGAGATTTTATTTTATTTATTTTTAGAGAGAGGGGAAGGGAAGGAGAAAAAGAGGGAGAGAAGCATCAATGTGAGGTTGCCTCTTGCACTCTCCCAATTGGGGAACTGACCCACAACCTAGGCATGTGTCCTGACTGGGAATCAAACTGGCGACCCTTTCGTTCGCAGGCCGGCACTCGATCCACTGAGCCACACCAACCAGGGCAATAAATAAACTCAAGAAAAGAAAAAAAAAGAAAAGAAGAGAAGAGAAAAGAAAAGACAAAAGAGAAGAAAAGCATGTTTAAGCAATGAGGTATTTTTATAATCAAATTTTAAGGTTATTTTATAATAGCCCTAATGTTATGTCAAAGGGACTTATCTAAGAAAAAGATCAAAACTATAAATAGTAAAATGACAACAAACTCATAACTATCAACAACTGAACCTAAAAACAAAAACAAAAACAAACTAAGCAAACCACTAGAACAGGAACAGAATCACAGAAATGGAGATCACATGGAGGATAATCAGTGCGGAGGAGGAGGGGAGAGAACGGGGGAAAAGGTACATTTATGCTTCTTATTCCAGAAGCATAAATGGTAGGTACAAAAAAGAAAGGGAGAGGTTAAGAATAGTATGGGAAATGGAGAAGCCGAAGAACTTATATGTATGACCCATGGATATGAACTAGGGGCAGGGATGCTGGTGGGAAGGGAGGGCTACAGGGTAGAGGGGAATTAAAAGAAGAAAAAATGGGACAATTGTAATAGTATAATCAATAAAATATACTAAAAAATAATGACCTATAATTTCTTAAAAGTAAAACCAAATAAAGGAAAAAATAGACTGTATAACAAAGATACAAATGTCCAGATAAAACAAAAGAAAAAAATGATAAAATTATATTCAGTAGTCTCATCAATTTGCGTGGGATTCCATATCGTTTTATGTATGATATTCACAGATATTGGCAGATCAGTGGTGCAATTCCATGGCTTCTAAGGAGCATCACAGGAACTGTAAAGATACTGCTAATTTCCCCACATCTGTTTTCTTTTCAAAGTACAATTCCAAATATACCCTTTGTCCTTTTCAAGTGTTCTCTCATTTGGTTGGAGTTTATGTTTCCCAAGGGTTTAGATAAATCTACTTGCCTGGATATGATAAATGTTAATATTTTAGTGTTTATACTTATTGACATTTACTTAAATAAAGAAAAACTTCAGTTTTGCATTTTAATCATATCTTCTACTTTCAATAACTTAATATCTTTCAAAGGAAGTAAAATATTGTGCTTAAACAGTAGGCTAAATTGTGTAAATCTACTTGTAATGAGTCTCCACTACATTAGCTCTATATAATATGTGCCTTTAGCTTTCTCTGTATTTCTAGAAAATTGAAGAATTTTACATAGAAAGAAAATAGTTGATCAATTAATATGGAATTAAAAATATATAATTATGTTAATTGATAAGTCTTAGACTGCATATTAACATTTAAACACTTGTTTTATATTGGTTTTATTAAAAATAAAGCATCATTCCTTAGGAATTTGTTATCTAGATATTCAATGTGTAACACATCGTGAGAGATTAATGAGACATTTTAAATTTCAATTAAAATCTATTTAAGCTTATTAGTTTTACAATATTAACACAGCATTATTGCAGTATTACAATTAGTGCAATGTTAATTCAATATTAACTATTGTAGTAGTCAACTTCCAAGATAATAACAAAATATTAAGGGTATAATTATATTCCTTTTAGATTTTTGCTCTTACCCAATTATCTCCTATTCACTTTTCTTTTTTGTCTTTGTGGATTGGGGAATTGTACTGAGAAGTCAGCAAATTCAAATACTTATTTTTTTCATTTTTTCCAGTTTCCCTTGTGCTTCTATTCTCAAATTATTTCTTTCTCACAATAATTCAGGTTTATTTCAACCTCCTATCTCATTATAAATATCTTTTTGTCTCTTAATATGTTGTTCAACTCCTCTCCCTTCATTATTTTTTTCATCTTTGTAAAATATACTTATTTTATATTTATATATTGTTTATTTTTCATTGTATTTTTCCTTACTATTTATCTTGTTTATACTCTCTTCCACCTTCACTCACACCCCTTCCCACCACAATCACCACACTGTTGTCATGTCCATGAGTCCTTCTGTTTTTTTGCTCAATCCCTATGCCCTCCCAACCCCCTCAGAGCTGTCAGTCTGCACCATATATATGAGTCTGTGAGATATCACCTTGTTACCGAATGTGGACCCATTTGGGGCCCAGATACTGTTACCACAAAACAACATCCCACCTTCCCTAGGCTCCCTCTGTTCTAGGTTCTTTGCCTGCTGCCCTTAGAAATTATGGTTCTTAATGCCAGAGTTTGGTGAAAAGGAAAGGAATTATTTATACAAAAGTTATACGGATTGTGAATAATGGCTAAATGTCGCTGTTAAATCTCAACATCCCTTTAAAACACCCACCAACACACACAGTCCTACCTTTCCCCGCCTTTGCCCAGGCAGGCCAGTCAGGCCAGTCAGGGGTACCGTCCTTCAGAAAGACAAGAACAGAAGTCCAGAGCTCGGTTAGGCAGGCCTCTCCTGGTTCCCAGCACCACCAGCTATGTCACTGCGATTTCCAGCTCTTAATCCAAACCCACAAGGCATCTTCTCGTGACCCACTAGCAGGAGTCCTTTCTCCCCTTTCCTTCCCTGATGGTCTTCACATTGCTCCCCCGTGGTGGGCAGTGAACCATCTCCCAGCTCTCAAGCACAGGCACTGTAACTCCGGGAGCTGCTTCCCAGTCAACTCCTGGGTTTAAGTTATGCAAACTTTCCTGCTTAGCCTTGTTGATACGCAAAAGAACTGTTTTTGCATATGAGATATGAAGCTATCTTGCTGTTATTTACATGCAAAATGACTCTCAATGGCCCTGCTCCAGTCTCCCTTCCCCCACGGTGGCCCACCATATGGGAGTGGGTGGCAGTATATCCTATATTTTCCTTGGACACCCCACATTCTGGGCACCATTACAAATCCCCCTTTAGGGGGGCCCTGTTACAACCTCTCACCTGTCAGAATGGCTGTCATCAAAAAACCGACAAACAGTAAGCGCTGGTGAGGATGTGGAGAAAGTAGAATTCTTCTGCACTGTTGGTAGGATTGATGCAACCCCTGGAAAGCAGTGGAAACTCCACTGTGGAAAGCAGTAGAGTTACCTTAAAAAATTAAAAATTGAACTGCCTTATGACCTAGTGATTCCACTTCTGGGAATTTATCTGAAGAAACTTGAAAAACTAATTTGAAAGAATGTATGCATTCCTATATTCATTGCAATGTTATTTACAGTTGTCAAGATATGGAAGCAGCCCAAGTGTCCATCAGTAGATGAGTGGCTAAAACAGCTGTGGTACATTTACACAATGGAATACTACTTGGAGGTAAAAAAGAAAATTTTTCCTTTTGTGACAACATGGATGGATCTAGACACCATTATGCTAAGTGAAATAAGTCAGTCCGAGAAAGACAAGCACCACGTGATTTTGCTCATATGTGAAATCTAATGAACAAAATGAACTAACAAGTAAAACAGAAACAGACTCATAGGGAGCAGACTTACTCTTGATATTTATCAGCCACATTATTCCTCAAGTTGCATCCCTGCTGTTGTTATTCCTGATACCTTTATTATCACTCTAAGAGCCAGGATATGTTTTACCCCAGTTGCCTTTACAGATGCTCAGCAGCACTGTTTTGCAAATATTTTACCTTCAGCCTTTGAAATGAACTCTGGAAATTCACCCTGGAAAAAAAAAAGAGTGTGAAATATTTCACTAGTCAGTTTTTAATGAGTGTATGTTTAAAAAGAATGTTACTAAATGTGGACCTGTTTGTGGGGGGCCCAGATACTGTTACCAAAACAATGCCCTACCTTCCCCAGGGATCCTGTGTTCTAGGTTCTTTGCCTGCTGCCCTTAGAAATTATGGACGTCAATGGCAGAGTATGGTGAAAAGGAAAGGAACTATTCAAAAGTTATACAGGTTTTGAGTAATGACTAAATGTCATTGATTTCAAAATCCCTTTAAACATCCACCAACACTCAGTCCTGCCTTTCCCCCTCTTTGCCCAGTCTGGCCAGTCAGGGGTACCGTCCTTCAGAAGAAGAAGAAGTATGGAACTCAGCTAGGCAGGCCTCTTGTGGTTCCCAGAACCATCACCTGTGTCACCAATATCTCCAGGTCTTAAACCAAAACCACCTGCCACTTTCTCATGGCCCAGTGTCAAGAGTCCTTTCTCCCCTTTCCTTCCTGCATGGTCTTCACATTGTTCCCCCATGGTGTGGACTGAACCATCTACCAGCTCTCATGCACAGGCACTGTAAGCAGGGAGCTTCCTCCAGTTAAATTCTGGGTTAGAGTTACATAAACATTCCTGGTTAGTCTTGTTGATATGCAAAATAATTATCTTTGCATATGAGGTATGAAGCCATCCTGTTGTTATTAACATGCAAAATGACTCTCAATGGCTCTGCTCCCAGTCAGGTATGAAGCTGCTCTGTTATTGACATGCAAAGAAACTCTCAGTGGTCCTGCTCCACGTCTCCCCTCCGCCATGGCGGTCAGCCTTGGTAGGGGCGTGGGAGAATATCCTATATTTTTCTTGGACATCCCAAGTTCTGGACCCTGTTACAAATCCTCCCTTTGGGGGAGTCCTAGCTATACCCCATTACAGTTATACTTAAATATTGGATAAAATAACAGTATTATTAAAATGTTTCATCATTTTCATTTTGTTTTTTAAATGTGGTGACTGGGAAATTTAAAATGACTTATGTGGCCCATATTGTATTTTTATCACACAATGCTACTTTGGCTAAATACAGTTCAGGCCTTATTCTTTAAATAGAGAAAATTATTAGAATGATTATTTACTATTAATACTATTTATAAACTAAATATTTGGGACACTAAAGCATGTAATAACAATCACAGAGCATTTTAAGTGTCATGTATTCTGTATATTTTATAATTAAATATAAATCTAAAAAGCCATTTTTTTATTGTTGTTCAGCACAGTTTTGTCAGTTATCCCCTTTCTGTTCCCTTACCCCTCCTATCCCCACCTCCCACCCTCCATCCCGACCCCCTTTTGGCTTTGTCTATGTGTCTGTTGTACATGTTCCTTGAAACCTCTTCCCTTGTTTCCCCTGTTATCCCCTCCCCTCTCCTCTGTTTACCGTCTGTTCTTTATTTCATTGTCTCTGGTTATATTTTGCTTGCTTATTTGTTTGTTAATTAGTTTCCACATATAGGTGAAATCATATGGTATTTGTCTTTCACCACCTGGCTCATTTCCCTTTGCATGATGCTCTCCAGATCCATCCAAGCTGTCGTGAATTTTATGAGGTCCTTCTTTCTTTCTGCTGCGTAATATTCCGTTGTGTAAATGTACCACAGTGTTTTGATTCACTCGTTTACTGTTGGGCATTTACTTCTGTTGCTTTCAATTCTTGGCTATTGTAAATTGTGCTGCTATGAACAATGGGGTGCATGCGCTCTTTTGAATTGGTGTTTCAGGATTCTTAGGGTATAATCCCAGCAGTGGAATTGCTGGGTCAAAAGGCAATTTCAGTTTTAGTTTTTTGAGGAAATTCCAAACTGTTTTCCACAGTGGCTGCACCAGTCTGCATTCTCACCAACAGTGTACTTGGGTTCCCTTTTCTTCATATCCTTGCCAGCATTTGTTGTTTGTTGATTTGTTTATGATGGCCGTTCTGACTGGTATGAACTTGTATCTCATTGTGGTTTTAATTTGTATCTCTCTGATGGTTAGTGGTGCTGAACATCCTTTCATGTGTCTCTGGGCCTGGGTATGTCCTCCTTGGAAAAGTGTCTCTTCAGGTCCTTTGCCTGTTTCTTAATTGGATTGTTTGCCTTCCTACAGTGGAGTCGTATGAGTTCTTTATTTATTTTGGAGATCATACCCTTGTCTGATGTATCATTGGTGAATATATTTTCCCATACAGTTGGTTCCCTTTCTATTTTGCTGATGTTTTCTTTAGCCATGTAGAAGCTTCTTATTTTGATGAAATCCCATTTGTTTATTCTTTCCTTCATGTCCCTTGCTCTAGGAGACTTATCATTGAAAATAGTGCTGCATGGAATATCTGAGATTTTCCTGGCTATGTTCTCCTCTAGGACTGTTATGGTGTCACGAATTATATTTAAGTCTTTCATCCACCTTGAGTTTATTTTTATGCATGGTGTAAGTTGGCTGAGTTTCTTTTTTTTTTTTTTTTTCATGTTGCTGTCCAGATGTCCCAATACCACATGCTTAAGAGGCTATTTTTACTCCATTTTGTGCATTTGCCTCCTTTGTTAAATATTAATGACCATAGAGGCATGGGTTTATTTCTGGTCTCTCTGTTCTGTTCTGTTGATCTATGTGTCTGTTCTTATGCCAGTACCAGACTGTTTTGATTACAGTAGCCTTGTAGCATGGTTTGATATCAGGTATTATGATCCCTCTGACTTTGTTCTTTTTTCTCAACATTGCTGCAGCTATTCAGCATTATTTATGGTTCCATATAAATTTTTGAAGGGTTGTTCTATATCTGAGAAATATGTCATTGGTATTTTAATAGGGATTGCATTGAATCTATTAATTGCTTTGGGTAGTGTGGATATTTTGATGATGTTAATTCTTCAAATTCATGAACATGGTATATGCATCCATTTATTTGTGTTTCTTGATTTCTTTCTTCAGTGCTCTGTAGTTTTCTGAGTACAGGTCTTTTACCTCCTTGGTAGGGTTTATTCCTAGGTTCTTTATTTTTTTTGTTGTTGCTATAGTGAATAGGATTTTTTTTCCTGATTTCTGATTCTGATATTTCATTGCTGGTGTACAAAAATGCCTTCAATTTCTGAATATTGACTTTATATCCTGCTGTTTTGCCAAATTCACTTAGGTCAAGTAGTTTTACTGGTGGAGTCTCTGGGGTTTCTATGTACCCAATCATATTATCTGCAAACAATGATACTTTTACTTCCTCTTTTCCCATTTGGATGCCTTTTATTTCTTTTTCTTATCTGATTGCTGTGGCTAGGACCTCCAAACCAATATTGGATAGAAGCGATGAAAGTGGACACCCTTGTGTCTTGCTCCTGATCTTAGTGGGAAAGATTTTAGTTTTTGCCTATTGAGTATGATGTTGGCTATAGGTTTCTCATTATGGCCTTTATTATGCTGAAGCATGCTTCTTCTACTCCCATTTTGCTGTTTTGTTTTTATCATAAATAGGTGCTGTACTTTGCCAAATGCTTTTTCTGCATCTATTGATATAATTGTGTGATTTTTGTCTTTCCTTTTGTTTATGTGATGTATTATATTTATTGATTTGAGAATAGTGTACCATCCTTGTATCCCTGGGATGAATCCATCTTGATCATGGTGTATGATCTTTTTAATGTGTTGCTGGATGCAGTTTGCCAATATTTTGTTGAGGATTTTAGCATCTATGTTCATCAGCGATATTGGCCTGTAGTTTTCTTTCCTTGTGGTATCTTTATCTGGTTTTGGGATTAGGATGATGCTGGCTTCATAAAAAGAGTTTAGAAGTCTTTCCTCTTTTTAGGTTTTTTTGGAATAGCCTGAGAAGGATAGAGTTTAGAATTACCTTAAGTGTTTTATAGAATTCCCCTGGGAAACCATCCAGTCTGGGGCTTCTGTGTGCCAGGAGTTTTTGATTACTGCTTTGATTTCACCAGTGATTATCAGTCTGTTCAACCTTTTTGCTTCATCTTCATTCAGTTTTGGAAGATTATATTTTTCGAGGAATTTGTCCATTTCACCTAGGTTTTCAAATTTCTTGGCATATAGCTATTCATAATAATTTCTTACAATTGTTTGTATTTCTGTGGTATCAGTTGTGATCTCTCCTATTTCATTTCTGATTTTATTTGTTTGGGTCCTCTCTCTCTTTTTCTTGATGAGTCTACTTAAAGGCTTGTTGTAAATCTAACAAGCCATGTTGTTAATACAGAGCCGTTCTCTAATAGAGAAACATTCTTCTGAATGTAGGCATAACCTTTGTTAAGAAATAGTTATATTGAAACACTAATCTAACAATATACAGAAGGTATGAAACTGAAAATATTCTGTGATTGTTTGAAATTTTTTCTGTCATTCTGACTATTTAGTTTATGGGAAATTGGTAATAGGATTTATAATATATCTCTGCTTTGAATTGAGTACCCTTACTATTATTAAATGCATATCTCTTTAGTACTTTGAATGACAAATATTTGGGGTCTTTGACCAACATCAAGTGAAATACTGGGTTTTCATCATTAATATTTACTATAATAATAAAATTTGTTTTATATTTTTAAACCATTTCTATTCTTCTAAAATGTCTTATATATGTGAAGAATATTAATAAATGTGTCATTCTAGAGAGAAAGAGTTAACATGTAAGGCAGATTTTAAGTCAACAGGTATAACTTAGCTTTTGGTGATTGAATGTCAGATTAGGAAGAACCAAAAAATTTATAACCAGATAGAGGGTGGGAAAAAACTCACCCTAGGCAACAGAAAACTAAATGCAGTCATGATAACAGCTCCTTGAATACCAATGATGTCAGTTTGAATGAAAAAATTATGATTCTCTTTTCCATTGGGCTGCTAAGAATTATGGTCTTGCTGTTAATATTACCTTCTTAGAGTGAAACTAAGTGAGACATACATTCTGTTAGGCTGCAGGTTAAGATTTAAGAAATAAGTACTGTCTTACTATTCTTGGGCTTCCATATCAAAATACTTTACACCAAGTGGCTTAAACAACAGAAATGCATTTTCTCACAGTTCTGGAGGCTTGAAGTCTCATTCCAAGGTGCTGACTGATTCAATTCCAGGAATTCCAGTGAGAATCCTCTTCTTGGTTTGCAAATTGCTACCTTTTCTCTATGCGCTCACGTGGGCACACAGATACAGAGAAAGCCACCTTTCTCTCTTCCTCTTCTTAGGAGGCCATCAGCCCTATTATATTAGAGCCCCACCTTTATGACCTCTTTTAACCTTAATCATCTCCTAAAGATTATAAAGATTATGTCTACAAATATAGTCCCATGAGGGTTGGGGCTTCATCCTATGAATTAAAGGAGGACACAATTCAGTTCACGGAAAGTACCATAACCACATATTCGATCAAACCGTTTGGTAGTAATGTATTTCTTGATTATTTTATTCAGCAAATGCTACCAGAGTAGTTTTTCCCCTTGCTAAGTTTCTGGAAAGCATCAACATTGCATACCTTAGCACCTGCCTCACATTAATTCGAACAGTTCAGCAACTCTGAAAAGAGTTCAGCAGCTCTGAAAAGATTTTGGCAAGTTTTTATAGCACTTTAAGTGTTAAATGTACCTGATTCTGTTCTTCAAGGAGAAAACTTTATGCTAGAGTAGCTCGACCAGGGGTTCTTTCTAAAATTGTTTTGTCTGTGGATTAAATCTCTTCATCCTAGGCAATTTACTAAACCAGAAGTTTTCCTTAAAACCACTTGTTCTTCAATGCTTATATTACATATCTTTCTTCCCCTGTTCCCATTCTCCCAGGTAAAAGATATCAATAATGTTGTCACTAGCTCTAGCTGTCCATCTCAAATGAAGGTCCGTGTTTTGCATAACACCCTAGTAAGCATTGACATTCAATGAACTTTTTGGCCAGAGACACCAACTTCAGTATGGCATTCTCAGCCTTGCAGAAAAGATCGAAAGCCTGGGAACAATGCTCACTTTTATTATTTAAATTTTTAATATCTTCCTGTCTTGTGAAACAAATGTGTATTTGTGGATAAGATATAGAAAAATTAGCATGCACTTTAGGAAGACTTTCTCTGATTAAGAAATGTATTTTTCTTCACATGTACAGGGGCAGAACCTTATATGAAAATGGAAGTTTTTTATGAATTTACAAAAAATCATATGTAGGAGTTTGAACTATCACAAAAGAGGTTATGACTGGGAAGTGGTTTGTGGAATAAATCATTTTTACCTGGACTTTTGTGTGGCTGGGAGTTGATTCCCCGTGGACAACTGCAATACATTGATTTTAAATAACTAAGCATCTATTATTTTCAGCCAGTTATAGGATGGAAGTGCACAGTAATTTGTAATATTTTATTGGAAATTTACTACAAACAAAAACAAACTGTGCTTGTAATGTTCTTTGAAATTGGGGTTACAGGTAAAAGAATTTTCCCAATGTTAAATAACTAATCAACTGACGATTTGATACTGGTATTCAAACGTTATCTCCCTGACTGACATGAGTGAGGTATATAAAACACATTAAAAACTGATTTATTATTGTTCATTCATTATTACTGTATCTTCACCCCAGGAGCAGGGAGGGGAGAATTAAAGGTGTGTACCTGCATTTCTGGGGCTTGTAGAGAAGATTTTGCTTATTCAAAGTAAAATCTTCTCGGTGCTCTGGCGCTCTCCCTCTCGGGAGTGAGCCCACACCTTTCTTCCCTCTCAGGTATGCATCTCCTAAACTCTAAGGTTCCCCACAAGACTTGCGAGCAGGGGAGCAGTGGGCAGCAGCAGGTCATCCTTGGCTAACCCCAAACACGTCTTTAAGGCTCCTTTCCTCGGACTGTCCAGTGAGCCACATGAGCCCCATGTAGGCTCTCCCCTGTTGTTTCTTCTGTCTTAAGCCCTTGCTTGTTTCACTGTCTCCAGTTTTAATAGACAAACTCTCAAAATAAAAATAAAAAATAGAAGTGAAAAAAAATCTTCCCAGTTTGAGAGAGGTTTTGCACTACAGTTCACAAAACCTCTCTCAAGATTAAAAAAGAAGCAGCTTCCCCTGCCTACAAGGTCAGACATTTCTACCCAGTGTTCAAGATCCAGTGCAGTGTCAGCTGTGATAATGAAATTTTAGTCGACTTCTCTGCGGAGAATAGTCAGCCTCTTCTCTCCCTTATGCCCTCACTGCTAAATCAGAAACTGTGAAATATATGAGTTTCTAACCAACTTCAAGCTGACAAGTTAGCTCATCACAATTTCATAAATAACTTCAGAAAACACAATGGTCCAAAACACAAGCAAAATTTTTACTTGCTGCTACCATAGTAGCCATATATTGTGTGAGCTGTTATATATTGTACCAGTTCTCTGAGCCTTAATTTCCACAAAGGGTGGAAAAGAAGACTGGGTGTTCCTTGCACATGTGGTGTGGTTTCTTACGGGTGACGAACCTCAAGATTAGGAAACCTCAGTCTTATAAGAGGACTGTTGGAAAACTACCTATCCTCCCTTATGGAGAGAATAAAAGAACTTTCTGATACTGGAATGCAAGGATAAGTACACTAAGGGGGAGAGGGAGGCATCTCTATTCTGAAATATAATTAACCTAAGAGGGGTTTGGGGGCTGGGGAAGATAACTCTTTCTTAGAGGAGATACTTTCATTAATCTAAAACTCTTTGTTTATGACAACATTCTTGAAAAGATAGTCAACATTAATAGTTAAAGGTACTGTTAATGATCTGGAGAAATAAGAATTATCTTCCAACGCTGATATTTTACAAATACATTTAAAAACCCTTTTTTCATTTTTGTCACAATAATCTACCAACATTTTTGATTCCCTCAGATTTTGGCACAGTACAGAACTTCTAATAAACATTCTACAAATATGTTAAGAAAATTAATACAATTTTATTAAAAGACTAGAACACTTGTTATCTCATTTTCACTCCAGTTGATGTCACCATTGCCTGGCACATGTAGTAGTAAACACCTCTTTTAATCTTTATGATAGTAATCAGTCTCTTTCAAGTGTTGTTAGATTATTTACTGTTAAACAAATGTAATTATAACATAATCATGAAACCTATGGAATACAGTAAAATTCAAATGACACTTAATCAAAAGCATCATATAGCTTTTTACTGTTTTTATACTAACCCTACCTTTGTCTATTATAATTCACTACAACCAAACTGATGGCTACATTCTCTAGCCCTTTCACTACTTCTGCTTGCTGTGATTCCATTGGCTGTCTATAAACTAAAAAGCTCTCCTTAAGTTTTCTTGCAGTATATGCATTAGTGACTAACACTTTCAGTTCTTCATTTTCTGAAAGTCACTTTACTTTGTTTTCATTTTTGAAAAACATTTTCACTGGATATAGAATTTCCAAATGGTGTTTCTTTTTCTCTCAACACTTTAAGATGTTCTTTTGACTTGTGGCTTGCTTTGTTTTTAGAAGAAAGTGATTATTTTCCCCTGATGTAGTGTGTCTATTTCTGATTATTTCAAAGATTTTTCTCTGTATCACAAGTTTTCAAAATTTTAAATATGAGGTGTTTTGGTGTAGTTTGTCTGTGTGTGTGTGTGTGTGCGTGTTTCTTGGAGTTCTTTTCAGCTTCTTTGTTCTGTGGGCTTATATTTTTCAACAAACCTGGAAAATATTGGGGCATTATTTTTTCAAATATTTTGTCTGTGCTCCCATCTCTTATTTCTTATGCTTGCAATGACACACATTTTAGATTGCTTGATATGGTCCTATAGCACATCCTTTGTTTATATTTATTTTTTTTATCCTCTATGTATTTCTTTGAGGTGTTTCAGTTGATTTGTCTTCAAGTTCAGGCATTTTATTTTCTGCTGTCTAATTTGCTAAGTCCATCTCCTGAATTATTTTGTTTTGTAGTTCCTTTAAATTTTTAAATATATTTATAATAGATGTTTGATTCACTTATTGGTTAATTTAATCATTTCTGTCATTTCCAGATCTGTTTACGTGGATCATTTATAGTCTGTGTGATAAGTCATATTTTCCTGTTTTTTCCATGTCTAATAACTTTTGATCAGGTGTCAAACAGCATGAATTTTATAAATGTTGATTTATTGGGTAGTTTATCACTATTCCTATATTTTTTAGATCTGTGATCTTATATTTTTTTAGAAAGTTTTTAGGAATTCAACCTGATATTTCCATTTATGTTTGTCTCAACTCAAATATAGCACAAAGAGTAGACAATACAGTTTTATATGATAAATAAAAAATTGAATCATAGTTTATGCTTTCCAAAACAGTGCCTAAGGTCACACATAGATTTCAATTCAATCAATACAAATTTATTTCAAAGATATTTAATGAGAAAAGAATATATAAATTTGCTTACTGAGAATGGTGGTAGAATAAAATAATATATGAGGGGTAACCTCACAAAAAAAACTTATCAATAAAAAATTGTGTATTTATTCTGACATGTTTAAATATTAGTCACCTTCAAAGTGCTCTCCATCTGATGCAATGCACCTATCCAGACTTTTTCTTCCACTGCTCAAAACAGATTTTTAACTTGTTGATTTCGAGCCTTTTAGGTGCTTCTGCTATTTGTTGTTTCACTTCTTCCATATTGGCAAAATGTTTTCCTTTGAGGACTTTTTTCATCCAGGGAAGGAAACAAAGAAACAAAAAAGGCACTTGTGGCTAGATCGGTTGAATAGGGACAGTGGGTCATGGGGTCAAGCCATTTTTGGTCAAAAACTGCTGAACACTAGGCACAGTGTGGGCAGGTGTGCTTGTAAATCATGCATCATGAAACAGGCAACCGTGTTGGAAGAGTCTTAAAAAAAAATTCACTGAAGCTGAATGCAGCCTCTCACAGCAACACCACCTGGTACACTTATACAGATAGGTTCCTCAAACACTCAGCAGGGGAAGCTTCTACTACCAAGGATGCACCTTCCAGAGGATAATTCTAAATACAAATTTGAAACATTTCTTCAAAATTGAAGAAAACTTGCCTTCTGCAAACTTTTTTAAAAGAAGATTTTATTTTTTATATTTTTTAGAGAGAGAGGAAGAGAGGCAGAAATAGAGGGAAACATAAATGTGTGGTTGCCTCTCAAGTGCCCCCTAGTGGGGATCTGGTCCACAACCCAGGCATGTGCCCTGACTGGAAATCGAACCAGTGACCCCTTGGTTCGCAGGCCAGCACTCAATCCACTGAGCCTCACCAACCAGGCTACAAACTATTTTTTAACTATAGTAAAATTTATTCCTTTTACTGTGTGGTTTTATGAGATTTAGCAAGCACATACTAATATATGTTACAACCACTACCAAGGTACAGAACCGTCCTATCACCTCCAAAATAATCTGCTTCAATACACACACATTACATGTGTATATGTGCATTACATGTAGATAATCCTTATAACATCAGAGCTCCAAAGTCCAAATAGGTTTACCTCACTGGGTTAAAATAATGGTGTTAGTAGGGTTGCTTTCATTCGGGAGGGCTCAGGTTAAGCACCTTTTACCTTGTCTCTTTTTATTTTTATAGGCTAAGTGCTTTTCCTTGGCTCATGAACTCATTCCATTATTATTATTTTTTATTGTTGTTCAAATACAGTTCTCTCCATTTTCCTGCCACCACTTTCCCCCAGGTCACCCACCCCCACCTCCCACCCTCAATCTTAGCAAGAGTGGGTTGGGTCCTTTTCACATTACTATCTCTCTGATTCTGTCTCTTCTGTCTTTCTCTTCAATTGCATAAAGGGCCTAGTAATTACACTGGGCCTACTTGGATAATCTGGGATATTCTTCTTATTTTAATACTCCCTGCAAAATATCCTTTCTATATGAAATGATATATTCATAGGCTCTGAGGATTAGGACACGGATATAACTTGAGGGGCCATCATTCTGCCTATTACAGCATAGTTTACATGCTCTGGAATTATGGATGTACCCTACTTTTTGCTACTTCTTCGATATTTTCCTGGTTTATGATTCTGAAGAATAGTTTGTCTTTAATTCTGCTGACTCAGGTGTACAAGTTGAGTGTTCACTTTGCATGATTATCATCTTATTTATAAGACTTTCTTGGTCGAGGTTGAGTATTAAAGAACATGATTTGACCTAAAGTATTCTCAATACATGTATCTGGTTATAATAAACTTAGCTGTAATAGAATGCTAATATTTTTATGAAGTGTGTAATTGTGTTTCAAAGCCATTTCAAAGAAGCACTGTAGCACGGTTGAAATTACCCGACTCCAGAGTTCAAATAAGCTATTAGTTTCTTGTCTATTAATAAGGTTAGAATTTCTAATGCTGAATTTCCCCTTAAAATACTTCACCCTGCCCAGGCCAGGTGGCTCAGTTAGTTGAAGTGTCATCTCATACGCCATAAGATTGCAGGTTCGATTCCTGATCAGGACATGCAGGGGGTTCAGTCTCCTGTTGGGGTGTGTATGGGAGGCAACTGATTAATGTTTATCTCTCCCACTGATTTCTCTCTCCCTCTCTCTCTCTCAAATTACTAAACATGTCCTCAGTGTGAGGAATACACACACACACACACACACACACTCATATCTCATCCATATTTAAAGGCAACATTTTCTTCTTACTTTCATTTGGTCTAACTCTATGGTAAACCTATGGAGCCAAAGACCTAGTTCATGTTATTTTAAACATTGCCAACTTCTATTTCTTGCACTGACATCTGTTGAGTTCCATTTCTATGGTTGAGTTCAGAAATGAAATAAATCTCTGTGACCCCTGAACAATTTGTATCCATATAAAAAAATAAAGAAAAAACAAAAAAAAAATAAGAGTTTTAGAAGTTGTTCTTAGGTTATAGGATCACTGTGATTATAATGTAACTTTATTCAGTTAACTGCCTATGTATTTTTCTAAGAAAAATGATATTGTTACAGAGTAAGAATTGTATTATAGTTATGACTTTTAGCCCTTTCAAGTGATTATTCCACTTATTTGTCCCTAATTGCAAGGATGATAAATATATTATGAGTTTGTAAAATGGAGGTGAAAACACTATCACACGCTAGGCTTTAAAGAAAAATGCCAATTCATTTTAGGTAGGCACCCAAAGAAATAAGATACCTATTCTCACTAATAATATTTTCTCTTATTTTAACATAAACATTCACATTTACAAAACATGTTTTAACGGATCTTCACAATTAACTGGGTGAGGCAGAAGAGAAAAAGGAAAAACAGGTTTTCTGCTAACAAGTTATCTGAATATGAAGCTATTTTAGTTCAAAAAAGAAGTATTTAACTTGGATCAGTTTTTGAAATTTTTTCTTTCATCCGTTCTTTAAGTATGAGTTTGGTTTAAAATATATAATAATATATGTGAACATTGGTTCTGGGTAACTGATTTTACTCAGTATAGCTTTGGGATGTTTTGAGATAATTTCAACTATTGTCTGCATTACCTGACAGATTTTTAAGAAACTTTTCTGGACGAGCCTTGTGCCTGGCACAGAAAGACCACTTTTAAATTATCATGGCTTATTTTTCAGAATCTATTGTTGAGATCAAAATCATGAGTAATTTAAACTTGTTTCAACTATTCCCTCTGAGGTATTTGGATCATAAAAGACAAAGTAAGAGTATTGTGTTCAGCTATATCTCATATATTAATAGCTTGTTCTTTAAATTCATAGAAACATAATATGGCTTGTAATATTTGATTTCAAATAATTTTTTTATTAAATTGCATTAGTTATATCTAATTATGTAGTTACAGTTATTGGTAATCTGTCTAAGCATAAGGGTATGAATTGCATCCACTTCCACAAAATATATTATGATGTGCTACTGAGGATATCTTAGGTTCATTTATAATTTCATTTGATTTTTTTATTTAAGTTACAAATTTCATTTATAACTTAATTTGATTATAAGTAGTTGAAAGTGCCAGTCTGATAACTTTGTTTTCACTAATTTGAGCATTATATTTTCCCACCATGTTATCATTTAAAATTTTTACCTATAGAAGTAAATACAAATGTATTCTGAATTGCTTTATCCTGTCACAACTAGGGAGCTCTTAAACACTTTACAATGAAGTGTAAACTCTACCTCCTTTGTGAAGCTCATTGCCACCAAAGACCAACAATAATGGCTTTTTCTATTCCAAAAGGAAATTACCAAAGTGTTTGGGTCGTGCTCCAAAGTAATTTATTGTTTAGTAATTATTTTGATAGCACACTGAGTTGAAAATAAAATTTGAACTGTAGGCTAATTAAAAAAGTACAGTCGATTCTGATTTTGTTATTGCTAGGTTCAAATGCTAATTTAGCAAATACTGACTCATTGCTCCTAGGGGTAATGTGTATGTATGTATCATCTATCTATCATCTATTTTTCTATCTACAAACATATCTCACATAGATTTTAATCTTAAATCATAAAAACAACTCATCCCAGTAGATTTTTTTTTAAATTTTACAAAAGAAAAAACAAAAGTTCAGAAGTAAGTGACTTCCTTAAGGCTCCCCATTAACAGGTGCCAGAGTTAGGATTTGAACCTCAACAAGTAGCCTCAGAGAAGGAGTTTCTTGCACTGCACCTCACTGCCCCCTAGCATCTCCATCCTCTGGTGACTCGTGTGAGAGTACAACAAGTAGGCAGAGTGTGGCTTAGCCTGACCTCGGGTGGGAACATGGCAGCTGGTCAGCTCCAATTGGGCAACTCTCCTCACTCTGTGCATGTCAGCGAATCACCACAAAATTCTGCAGGTATTGATTTAGGGGTTACAGACAAATTGCATCTACTAGGAAATTTGGTATATACAGAATCTGCATAAAAATGAGGGTCCCCTTTGCTTTTTAGCATTTCTTCTTAAGTTATTTAAATAAAAATACTTGGGTTTAGAAAAATTAAAGCAAGAAATAATAAACAGAGAGAATAAGATTAATTCTCTTGGAATAACAGTACACTAAAAATATCAAAGTATTCACTATAATTATAGTAATGACTTGGAATGACCCACAGAATTTCTTTGAAAATAATTTAGATAAAATGCCATGAACTCATTAATTTCTGCTTTTAATATTGAAAATTTGGAACAACAGATATAAAATATCAAATGTCTGCATTGTGTAAGGTTTAATGTCCTTTCTGTTCATTGGTTTATTTAATATTTGAGGCTAAAGTATGAATGAAGCAAGCATTACTATTGTCCAGTTAGTGAAACAGTTTTATACAGGCTCAATAACTTCTCTAAGACATAAAATTAGCCTGTGTCTGAGTGAGGCTCTTGAAAGCAATTATCTGTGACTCCAAAGCTCATGGCCTCTCCAGTATATCACACAGTTCCTTTAGAAAAAAATACTTTATAGAACATATCACTCTTAATTAGATTTGTGTGTTTAACTGCATGTGTATTTTGCTTGGATGAAAGTTCTGCGAAGGAATAACCAAAGCTATTGGGCCCAATATTTTATCTCTGGTTCCTAGTATAGTGCCTGGCACATCATTAGCAGGCTATAAATATTTGTTGATGTTATAAATGAATATGACTAGATTAATGATATCCTAATTACAAAGATTAGCTTCCAAAAACTTTTAGATAACTACATAATTCAACTAAGATTTTTTTTTTTGCTATGCACTCTTTGCCAAAATTGAAAACCAAATTTTATAATTAATGATTACTCAAGTTAGTTTTAGGTTTTTAGGTTATTTCTGTATGCAACACAGGGCTTTCTCTTGAACCATTTCCTGCCATTACTATGCTCATTGATGACTTTCTTTGTTCTACCTTCTAAGTCTACATTGTTGGCAAACCTCAGACCAAACACTGTGCCCATTCTTAAACAGCCATCTGCATGCGCCCAGGAAAAATAGCAAAGAACAGAAAAAACCCTGTCATGCTCTTATCCTTTGCCAGTTTCTTCATTCAACTTTACTGTGTACTATGAGGGCTAATATACAGTGGGTATTCTGACAGCTTCTCTCCTTCTCAATGGCTGGTATTTTAAAGAAGCAGGAAGAACAGAGGCACAGAAAAAAGAAAACATCTACTGCTGTCATTACAAACTACTGTATTGATATATTATTATACAGTGCATGAGGTAAATACTTGACAAAACATTTTAATACATGTATCTGAAAACATATATATTTGTACTCAGGATTAAATTTTGTTATGTATACTTGGAATATGTAAAAATATAATAGAGAATGATTACAACAGCTCAAATTCAGAGACCGTGACAAATAAAAAGCTTAAAAGAAGAAAAATTTGCTTAACACCTTCTTATATGAATGTGCTTCATTAAAACTTTACCCTTATGCAAATTAGTAGGAGTTTAGAGCAAAACAAGATTTAATTTGTTTACATAATATTATCCTTATAATTAATAACTTCTGATTGTAATTCATATAAACACATTTATTAAGGTGTTCTTAGAAACATAAATTTCTTTTTCAATTTTTTGTTACATTGTAAAGAAAAACATATTTTGAAAGAAGTGATTCTGCCAGCAGTGTCTTTCCATTATGGCTTTCTGGCTGTATTTATTACAGATATAATTTCTTAGGATTGATATTTTAATAATTTATTTATTTATTTATTTTGCTTATAAGTCCAGCGCTTTTACCATATATCCCTGGGATGTGAAAGTTCTTCAGGAGTACCTCAGGGTAAACTGAGGATTAGGAGGGAGGGACCAAGCAGAGAATATTTTATTAGCTTACATTTTCGGATTTTACATAAGAGTCTATCTGCTTAAAAGAGCCTGTACTAAGAAAAGATTTGAGAATTCTTTATCTAATCCAGCTTTCTCAGCACTAGATTAAACACTTGGAGAATGCAACAGTGCATATTCTGGTAGATTTCAAAGAATTTCTATTAGGCACTATATTTGGGAGAAATATTATTACATACACATTGTGGAGCACACAATCTTCTGCAGAGATTTTAAATGGGGTCCTTTACTGATTTGCTTAATGGTACCGAACATCTGACTATTGATCTCAGCTTATTGTTTTCTTTTTGTGCCAGAACAATGCCTGGCAATTATTATGAACTTGATCGATGTTTGTTACAAGAATGAATACTTGCAGAAAGTGTTCTGACCCAACTGATATCTCCATCCATGCGAAATCTCTGTCAGAGGATGCTTATTCCCTCACCATGTTTTTGTTTTTGACTTTTGTTTTCTGTAAAGGACAAGAAAGTTCAGCTCCTTTCCGGAAGGAATGAGCAATGCGATAACAGTTCTGTGCTATCTTTCTACTACCTTACTCACTCCTCTTTCTATCATCCTGAGTGGCTTATCTGATTTCTGAGTTTCACATTCATTGGTTTCTCTTTTCAACATAGTTTTTGCTATTTATGCATTCCCATTCTCTTCTCTTCCCACGTTCAAAATGTACTATCCTCCTTTGATTCTTATTCTCTGGCCCAAACCTCCAGGTTGGGTGGAGAGGGGGCACCTGAGGATGTGTGTCGTGCCATTCTCTGGTTGCTTTGCCTGAGTGAGTCAGGGTTTTATGGTGCTGGCAGTTACAGCCCCCAGTGGCACTGAAGACTCTATCGTAGCCTCCACTCTAGCTCTGTAAGTTAGAATCGATGCAGTATGTTAATTGCCACTTGAATTTTTGTGTCTGCTATCATTTGAAAGGGAGAAGGGATGATTGATTAATATGTTCAAACTACAAACATTACTTAATAATACCTCACACATATTTAATGCACATGTCAGAGTCTTCTAAGAACTTTACATGAATTAATATATTTATTCTCCACAGCAGTCATATGAGTATATAGGACTGAGATGAGAAAGCAGGAGCCCCAAGAGGTAAAGTAACTTTCCCAAGGTCACAAGGCTAGTAACTGGCAAAGATCATACACAGGTACTTCAGATTCAAAATGCTTTACATATCATGTTATACTGGCTCGCTAACGTGACCTGGCGTTACCTACTCACCTGCAATTAACTACAACAGTGTTGGATTAGAAGCCTGAAGACCTGGGCCCTGGTTTCCCTGAATCTACTATGAACTTAAAACTTTTATTGTCTTTTTTAATAGTATGTTTTTCTACAGGGTGAAAGAAGCTGCTGGTTTTAGGGGGAGTAAAGGATGAATTTGGCTTGAGATATACTTAATAAAATGGAATAATGAGAGAATTTTGTTGAACTTCAAACTCTCATATTGTAGACATGGACTAGAATTTTTTTTGAAATATATATTTTGGGGTCATCTTGCTAAAATGAAGACATATGAACTCCTCTACTTTAAAAAAATTACAATTTATAAGATTTTCCTTTTTTCACATTTATTATTACATTTGTTACCTAGGGTGGCCCATTATTATGATTTCTATGTGTTAGCATTTAGAAACCAAACTCAAAAAAGTTAAGCAAGATGTGTAAGTCTACAAGTTTATGCTAATTCACTCTAATTAGGGTCAGATAAAGAAAATGGGATCCAAAGCTTGAGTGATATTATGTTTTAAAGAATATATTGTTGTATTATTCTTGTAACAGAAAAATAATTTGACTCACAAATGGAGTAGGAACTATATATAATAGAAAATTTTATAATCATATAAAATATAATAACAAATATGAAAGCTTGGAAAATGTTGCTTCTTAAGCCATTAAATCACATAAGCACATATTCCCTTTCTTTGACTCATGAGTTTAGCTTTAAATTTTTTTATTCGTGTAGGAAAGAATAAATTTAAGTGCTTTCTGCATAACAAAGCTATTAGATTCCAGGAGACCATTTCAACAATATTATATTAATGATAGAGCTAAAATTTATTGCAGTTTATCTATGCAACGGGCTCTGTGTGGATTGTTTATGTGCACCACTGCAGTCACCTTTAGAAAAACCTTACAAAGTAGTGTCCGTGGCGGCCCGCTGCAGGCAGAACTGTCCGGTAAATAAGAGCTTGAGCTCTGAAGCCGAACTACATGGCTCTGCTCCATTGGTTAATTTTGGGTGATCTTGGGAAGCTGAAAACCTCTCTGGTTTTCATCTCCTTATTTCCGAAAGGGGATAATAATTGAACTTAATTTATAAAATTGTCTTGAATATTTAAATGATGCCTGGTAAAGAGCATTCTTTACTGAATGTAAGTTGCAAATGTGACTTTCGATAGGAAGAAACTGAGATTTAGGGAAGATGAATTGCTCAGAAAGATATAAATAGATATTATAACTAATCTATATTTGAGACATTTCTTTTAGTAAATGCTCTTTTCAACCTTCTAGGCCTTGATCTTTGGTTCATTTGGATGCATTCATCCTTCCTAGTAAGCCTTGATGTCACTGCGTGTTTTGTATCAGTTTATTTTCTGTCTGTGATGAGCCTGTCAGACTTTCCTTCAGGCCCTGGAGCGGCTTGCGCTTACCCTACAGCCACAACAACTGTCAAATATGTGACCCCTGTGGGCAAAGTAATGTTTTAAGTACCTCATATATTTTTATTTCATGTAAGTTTAAAAATAACCATATAGGTTGGCTTTTAATATTATATTCATTTTGAAGGTGTGGAATCTAAGATACAAATTATTAGGAACTTACCATAGGTCACGCAGCATCTGAGTTCCAACGGCATTTGAACTCCGATCTTTTGCTGAGACAAATACCCGAGCCTCTGTATTAGAGAACCGCTCCGGAACACTAAATGGATAGGGACGATCTATGAGAACTTGTAAGTCCATATTTGGTCAGTTTTTGATTGCTTGTTTGGTGTCATAGAGCTTATGTAACATGGACATCAATGTCCAAATAGAGAGCAAGCTGTTAGGAAGCATGGGCGTCAGCAGTCCTCAGAAGTGCTGAAAAGCACAGCACAGACAGGTATGCTAAATCGGCACAGTGCTGGACTAAGAGCTCAGCTAATGGGAGATGTAAATCCAAGAGCTAATATTGAATAATGGGTTTGAAGAAAAGTTAGAAAAATGCATTCTTAGGAATTGGGGGGAATTTTGGTTAGATCTGAAGGGTTGACACAATATTCAGCAGAATACTTCTTTGCTATTTGGTACGCAGCAGTTGGCAAATTATTAGTTTTCTTTGCTGATACCTCTAATTTGGTTACTTTTCTTGGCTTGTTATGTTAAAGAACCTTTCTAGAGAATAACTCTCTGTGAGAGCACTAACCTAATTAAAATAACTGGGTTCTACTCCTGACTGTGATTTTTTTCAGAGTTTGACCTTGGAACAAATATACATTCTCTGGGTCTTTAATATATACATCTCTAAAACAATGAAATTATTTTTCATCAAGGTATTTAAAATTTCCAAACTATATCTGGCATTTTGTTCCTTTAGAATTCTTTAAAAGAGACTTTTTAATGAATATGTGTAGTAGGCACCTTTTATTTTTCTCTCCAGAGTTCATCTACCTTTCTTTGGATAATACATTAAATTCTCTCTGGTGGGTTATTTCTGCTTTCACCCTACACTCAACTCAATTACTTTCAGTAGATCTAGGGTTATCCCTAAGGCTCAAACCTGGACAGGTTTAGCATTATGTTACTTGACCACCGTGACTTTTGTATGTGATGATGTTTACAATAGAAAGACAGCAGCTATTGTAAAGACGAAGGGGCCTTGCTGGCGCCGTGGGGAACTGGGAGTGTGACTTACCATGCAATTAACTGGGGATGGTTTCTACAATTTAGTCAGCCATACTGCTCAGTGTTTTCTTAGATTTCCATTCATTCCAGAAGTAAGAAAATTTAAATGTGCAGTAGCTCTAACAAAACTAGTGCTGGAAATGAGAAAACTAAAGTTAAGAAAATAAGTGTAGAGCTTGTATTTATTGAGCAACTATGATATACTAGGCAGTGTTCTGAACCTATTACATGTATCAACTTACTGCACTTAAAAGTAATAAAAATAATATTCTTTCATTTCTACCAAATAGACATAATTACTCCACTTATTAACCTTGGCTTTTTTGGGTAAAAGAAGAGATAGAATACACTGAGTGATATATTTGCCAAAAACCTCATGACTTAAAGGGGAAAGAGAGAACCATTTTTGGTCTCGAGAATAAATGTTGAGTGAAATACATTAAATGGAAATAAAGAATGAAAAAGTAACCTTGTTCCAAATGTGAAGGTCTATTTGCCACATTAAGCAGTTTAGGTTTCACTCTATAAGAAGGAAACCAACGTATGTTTGTAAGCACTATTCTTTTTTCTTTCTTTTCTTTTATTGTTGTTCAAGTACAGTTGTCTCCATTTTCCTACCACCATTTGCCCCCACCCCACCCATGCCCATCTCCCACCCTCAGTCCTACCTCCCTTTGGTTTTGTCCATGTGTCCTTTATACATGTTCCTAGATGACCCTTCCCAGAGAAAGGAGGGGAAGGGTCCTCAAGGAACATGTAAGCAGTGCTCCAACAGTGTAGAGCTGGGGGAGGGAAGAGGCTTATGGTGAGAAGGGTGCAGAAATGGAATAAACTGGATGCTTCAGAGTTGTCTCCTGTGTAACGGAGTTAATAGCTCTTTTCATCTTACAGTTTTCTTAATAAATTAAGAAAGGAGAAGTCTTTTAAGCCCATATAGTGCTATCAAATATTTACTATTGATTATTATTAAAATAAAGGACTTAGAAAGCCTTAAGACCCATGTCAGCCTGGTGGTTGTCAATAGTAATTAAACTTTACTCGAGATAGGAAAATATTGTAATAAAGGTATTACTTTTTTTCAGTGAACCACATGGGGGAAACTGGGCAGGGATTGAAAAAAGAGGTGCAACAGCTTATAGTTGACATTTTTTATATTCTGTTAAGAAGAACAACAGTCACAGGAGAATCAGTATTACAGATTTATTTAGAAGAAGAGAGGAGGTAAAAGAGGCATAATGATAAAACAAATAACTGTGACAGTATTCAATTTATTGCCTCTCAGCTGTGCAGTTTCTCCTTTGCCAGCTGAATTAATGTTAATTTTTGCCAGGAGAACACTTTGCTAGTGGAGATGCTGGGAGGCAGGGGCTTTCTCTTCGGGGTTCTGATGTGCTTCTCGCCCTAGAGCTTCCGTAGTTCCTGGCTCCACAGTTCCTGGCAGCACGCAGGAACAGTTGCCCCTGGCATTCCCTTGGTTTGGTTCACAGCAAATTCTAAGTAATGGCAACTCCCTGTGGGTGGTTTCTCCAAGCACTGCAGATGGCAGGTTTCCAGCAAATTCCAGGGGGAAGATTTTCTAGTAGGTTTCTCCCACACAGAACCACAGCAACCTAGTATTTCAGCGAGTCATGGCCCTACCTTCACCGAGGAGTCTGGATCGCCGTCCTGGGCTGGGGGTGGGAGCAAGGAAGGAAGGAGTCCTACCTTGGGTGCGCTTTCTCAGCCCTTGGGATAGCGGCTGTGTTAGCTCAGGCTACTTTTCCAGAATGTCATACACTGGGTGGCTTAAACAACACATTTATTTCTCCTAGTTCTGCGAGCTGAAGTCTAAGATAAGGGTGCTGGTGAGGAACCTCCTCCAGGTTGGAGACTGCTGACTCCTTCTGAATCCTACATGGCAGAGGCAAGAGAGCAGAGAGCAGAAGCAGCTCTCTCATGACTCTTGCAAGGGGATAGATTTCATTCATGAGTATTTTAATTAATTGCCTTGTGAATGCTAATTAACTCCCGAAGGACCCACCTCCTAATACCATCACATGGGAGTGTAGGATTTCAAAATACAAATTTCGGGAAGGGGACACAAACATTCGGCCCATAAAATTGTCATTATATATTATATGATATCTTTGCTGTTATATTATTCATTATATCTGTTTTTATCTCATTCAGAATTATCTTTGTGCCTTACTAGCCAATCCCTTGTACTCTAAACTTCAGCTATAATTAATAATTTGTGTATTAATTTCCCTATTCAGATTATTGTTTTTATCACTAGACTGGACTGTGATTGATAAAGTAACTAAATGAAAGAAATGGTTATTTGTGCTAAAGAGATTAACAGTTTATGTGGTCTTTTGTAGTCTGCGACTTCTATAGTAGTTCCAAGTATGTTTTTTTCTAATGATTTATCAGCAACTATTGATTTTTTTAAAAAAGTAAAACTTTAGGTTTAAAATATGTTACCTTGTACTTTGTTCAACTTTTTAAAATTTGTATTACAGATTATTTTATATCTATGTTAGTGAGTAACTACCTAACTTATGTAACAAATTTGTATGGAATATGAACTAAGAACTAGGCAATCATACCAACGCCTTATAAATGCGATCTTACTAAATGAATACTTACCACTGATCCAAATTTTTATGACTAACTTTTAAATACACTGCTAAAGATAAGTTACCCTAATGAGGTTTCAAAGTACACTCAGTACTTGTTCAAGTTAGTGAATAGAGCTCCATATATGCCACTCTAAAAAGTGATTGGTTGGATCTGTTAAGATACTTTTTTTGGTACCATAGCATTTTTTGACTTAGTGTTTTGTTTTATTTTAAGTCCTTAATTTTGTTCTGGTATGGTAAATAGGAAAGGAATAAAGCCTAGCAGAAGTTTTCTTTAATTAGAAGAATTACTAAAAAAGTTTGGAAAGGAAATTGAGACACCTTCTAAATTGGACAGTTGCATGATTGACTCAATCATAAATGAACAACTTTTAAAAAAATTATTCACAAATGTGAAATCACATGTAAATTAAACATTCAATAGCAGTAATAATTTGATACAGCTTACATTTAAGTATGAGATATCAGGGACAGTGCAGAAAATTCTTATGTAAAAGCAAAGAAACCAGCTTTGATTATTTTGGATTTTTTCCAATACTGAGCACTTTAACTCAATCTATAATGCCTTTCCTTCTTATTATTTATAATATTATTCATGTTTTATTTATTAGTAATGTTTGCAAATGCTATGCAGTTGCATGTGAAATTATATATAATTATAAATTACAGTAATTCTAATATATAATTTAGAAGTTAAAAGCCATTACATATCTTCAGAGCCCTAAGTATGGACTATTTAAACATACTTACTAATTTATAAAATCTAAACATTATACCTAAAATTTAGAATGATTTTCCTTTTGAAAATATGACTTTAAAAAGCATAACGTATCCTGATATCTTCCAAGTTAAGTCAAAATACTTTATTATATGTGTGGACATGTCAATATATAATTACTGGAAATTATAATAGAATAAATGAGTTTGAAGTCATTGTTTTCTGTTAACCAAATTCTTCACATCTAACCTAATATAAAGAGAGGACAAAATAGAATCTTTTTTTAACTCTCCATATTTGAGCTTTAGCAACCCACATGAATGGAAGTATGTGAGTTGCTTCTCTATTTACTGTGTAGTGTAGTTTAAAAAAAAATAATTGTACTTGCAGTTATCTTTGGCTCCAATTGAAATACTATAAAATGTTTTCATAAGCTCCCATTTAAAAGTATTTTCTTATCGAGTAATTGCAATATAATGGTCTGCAATTGCATTAAGCATTTGGAATGAATAGTAAAGGATCAAGTGAAAGCAAAATGAATCCATTAAGTTTCTATTGGATAGAGACAGGTCAATAGAGGGAAGCTCTAACTCAAAACATTATTTGTATAATTGTACAAAATCTTCATTGCTGAACTTTCTGGGTAAAGCTAAAAGGGAAGTTAACTTTATACACCCTACAAGGTTACCCCTCCATATTTCCTGGGGAGATTAATATTTGTATCATGGTAGTTCACTAGAGGAGGTTGCTGTATCCCCACCCACTGGCATAACAGGCTAGAGGGAGATGAGAATAAAGTCATGGAAATACTTTGAATCCAAACATCTTATGATCAGATATAATTTAGTTCTAGTATGTCATTCGGATAAGGGAGGAGGAATGTAGGAGACTTGGAGGAAATTTTAATTATGTCTTAGGAGGAGAGCAAGGATGATATATTTTAAAAATCTATTATTTTCCTTTTTTGAACTGGTAAAAAAATACTACTTCGTAATGTTGTATTATTATAAAATATGTTTGGTATTTCATCCCAGTTGGCTAACAAAGCTTCTTTAAATCCTTATTATGTCCTCAGCCCAACATTTTAATTTTTTGTTAAACATTTTGGTCTAATTCTGGGTTTCAGGAGGTTGTAATGCCATTATTTCTCCTGGAGTTTTCGATGACTATTTTAGTGTTTAGTGTAAGCAACCATGGATCGTTGCCCTAAAAGAAACTTATTTGCCACCCAACGTGGAAATACTTAGTAACCATTTTCAGTATATGTTATTTCTCATCCTCTAAATTCTTTGCTAAACCTGATAATGGTAAGTAATTACAGAAGTATTCAGTGACTAATATATTTAGGCAAAGGACTATACCGACCACATCCAAGCTGTTTACCATGTGAAAAAATAATATAGCCCTTCTTGTATCTTGTCTTTTCTGAAGTCAGAGAGATATTACAAAACCAAGCAAAGATAAACTCATTAATTTTCTTTCCCAATCTTTACCTATGAAATTGAAATGTAATATTTACCATTAGCCTATGTTTTTATTTTCCATCCTTTGCATAGAAAATATGACTCTGTTCTCCTAGACACTTAGGATATTTTCATATTACAATGTGCATTCTTTTTTGGTGGTTAAATTTTTTTAATCCTCCTCCAAAGCAAATCATTTTATATTCTTAAATGTTAGTAGACAACTTTTAATTCAAGAAACATTTTATTGATCACTTCTATGTGGTATGTTCTACAGGCACATAATCCTAAGTAAGATATAATCTTTATCCTTACAAACACTGGATATAAAAATTAATGTATTTTTATGTTCTTCATTTCGCCAGATGTTCAAGTATCAATTATTTAAAATAATGCTTTTGTAAATTTATGAAACTTAGTACAATTTTTTAAACTACTTTTAAGTTGTGGGCATTTAACAAAACAGACTCGCCTTAGTCCAACATAGTCCAATGGCATTTTCTTTCATGCAGATGGTAATATTAAAATTATTTTTAGTGTAAATTACCATACTTTTATTTTTCATATGCTCCTCGCTTAGTTGGATTTCAAACCCACCAAAATATTCAATAGAATACACAAGGATTAGTGCCTTTCTTAGCTCTTCCAAATTCTTTAGTTATTACATGCATAGTAATAACCACCTTGAAGCGACTCATTCACTGGAGCCAGCTGCTAGGGTCATGTCCTAAATACAGCTTAAACAGCAGGATCCAATCTGATGAAATCTGACCGGAAATCGTGGAGCAAACAGAAGCTCAGCAGTTGTTCATATTTAAGATTCAGCAGGCATACAAAGCTGAAAGCACCTCTTCTGCTTTGACATTATCTATAGGTCCAATCCTCAGTATGCTGATTCTATCATAATACAGAAAATTGGTTAATTCCCTTTGGAAATTAACAATAAAAAAAGACTCTCCTTGAATCGTTCTTGCTTCTCTTTTTTGATTGGCTTGATGCTATCTTTCCTTTACCTGAGGATAAAAGAAACATTTTTTTTAAAAGTATGTCCATTTATAGAGCACCTATACGTTTTCTGTATGTTTTCAATGTACAACATAAGAATTGACATGTGCAAATGAAGTGAGGTAGGTGTTCTCTAAATCAATTAAAATGTACTAAAATAAATCATGATTTTGTGAAGATTGTTGATTAATTCTTGTAAGACTCCATTTTTTATGATATACAGTGTTTGGCATTTTGACTTGGAGACATAATTTAAGTGCAGGCTGCAGACTTCAGAATGCTCTGTATAATCATCTCCTGTTTCTCTAATACATTAATATAGTCCTCTCTAGTGCATTACAAGCTAATGCACACACACGCACACAGGCACACATGTTATAATATCCTGATTTTGTTACACATTAGTTATGATATGATATAACTCGGACAAAAATTCACATGAGAGCTCATTATGTAAAAACATATATGCAGAGATCTCTCCTTGTTTTCCTTTTTATCGAATTTATTGCCGTGACACTGGTTAACAAAATTGTACAGATTTTTGGTGCACAATTCCGCAACACATCATCTGTACACTCAGAGATCTTTCTATCACAATAATTCTAAAGGTGACAATTGTGATATCTGTGAGCTGTTCAATGTACCTACCCTACACTGGTTACACCTTCTGGAATTTGCAAATGTGCTGAGGTGAGATCTGTTAAATGTGACACAAAATATGTAATTACTGTGCCCTTTAAAACTGGGATTAAATCAGTCTTCTTGTGATGTAAGTGCACTGATGACTCTATTTAAAGTAACATTGAAATGGATACTTTCCATATGAAATCATTTAGAAATATGGAGAATCCTTAATTTTTCTGTTTTAAATATAATACATATACATTTCTTATTAACATATTTGATTAATGGTATTCTATTTGTCTTTTATGCCAGATGTGAAGGTTTCTCCCTCTTCTTCTCCCCCGAGGGTAAGGATCACTACATTTCAAGCTGCCTGTGTGCAATGCCCAAGACGGCACCACCAGAGGATTAAGAG
Organism: Mormoops blainvillei; assembly: GCA_004026545.1. Lineage (NCBI taxonomy): Eukaryota > Metazoa > Chordata > Mammalia > Chiroptera > Mormoopidae > Mormoops > Mormoops blainvillei. The sequence continues at coordinate 8,140 of PVJD01002243.1, read as the reverse complement.
GTGGGTTTAATAAATGCTTTTGATTAAGATAATGAAACTCATCTAGTTACTATTTACAGGCCATTTAGCAACATTCCAATCTCTGGCATACCTTGTGGCTTATATGCAGCTTTGAAAGAGATATGTGTTTTTTCTAAAAAGAAAAAAAAAGTCTTGATCTTTATCTTTATGACTTGGCTGCCTCCTTCCCGGGTGCTGGAGCCATTTCCTGGTCTTGGATGTCACCTAATTTGGGTTAGATGAGTTTACACAGGTTTGAACTCTATTTCATTCTTGCAGAGCAATTCTTCCTCCGTTGTTCTCGCTGGTTTTCAGAAACTCGTGACCATAGGGTAGAGAAAATAGAAATTTCTTTCAGTGGTTTGAACATAAATATTATCTATTTTTCCCATTACAAGGAGCTGTCTTTAGTCCATTAAGCAGTGTTCAGTGAGGTTAGTTTTATTTTTTTAATTAAATAATGGATTCCTAGTGAATGTGTTTCAGTGGTTCGGTAGTACTTTTAACTCTTTACCTTTACTAATCATATTTGAATCTATCACTCGCCTCTTACAACAACGATGCAAAGCAGAGCCCAGAATGTACTATTGTTATTCCAATGAGTGTCATTCAGCTATGACAGACCTAAGTCTTCAAAGTAATGCAAAACTATTACTAAAAGGTAGGTCCGATTCAATAAATACTTATTTTGAATCTCCCCCACATCATTAAAATCAAGGCAAAGTTTTTAGTTTGTTTGTTTGTTTATGAAGTAGATACTTTTTGTCCTGATTTATCAGGTGAGAAAATTGTAGTTTAAAAGTCTGAGTAATTTGGCAAATCAAAGCTATTAATGACAGAACTGGCATTCAAGTCCAAGTTTGTAGAAATACAAATGTAATTCTTTTAGCCCCTATATTTTACCCTGGATTCGAACATGGGGCAGAAGTTGGAACAGAAAAGTTTTACACCTCTGGTCGCTTGGTTTTAAAATGCAGTTTCAGGAGCCTTAATTATCTAATGCTGTTCTTTCAGACGGACTATTGCTTGAGGGTGACTAGAGGCAACTGTGAGGTTTTGGGAAAAAATTCTGTCCGCACATTTTTTAAACTGAACCCAGTGAGGACTTGTTGTCAGAAACAGTAATTGCTGACTACATAATCTGAATTCTTCAAATAACTGATGCAGATTTGGGATTCAGAGACAGTAGTTTGGGAAAGAACATGGAAGGCTTCCTTCCAGTCTCTTGGAGATAAAGCTTACCTTAAGCTATGTATCTTTCACTCTAATAATAATTCAAAATTAATATAGAGTCTTAATTAAATTAAAAAAATAAAATCGTGTTTAGTAACCTAACATATAATTATTTTTTTAGTATCAGAATCAATTTTATATAAACATATGTAGGTTTTAGTCAATATTTTTTCATAAAAATATATATGCCCATATACATACCCTGAATAATGTGAAAACCAGCTTCTGATATTGCTAAAGAGTATTAGTAATAAGAAAATAGGAGTTGATTTAAGATTTGTAGTTTCTATTCTAAATAGTGAAGGGAATTATAGCCTTCACTGGTAATGCATCACACCTTCCCACTAACATGTAAGCACTTTTTTCCAGTGATGCAAGCATGTCTTATTTTCATTTTATTCACAATGTTCCATAACTCTCTGCTCTTGCTGTGCTCTTATCCGCTGCACCCTTCCCCGCCCTGACTTTATAACATCCTGACCCTTACGCTCTGATTTTCCTGTCCTTTCATTGGCATAAACATTTTTTCCCATTATCCAGATCTAAACTTTGTCAAAAAATACAAGTTTTAAAGGACACTTACATGAAAGTGAAGACAATAAGAGAAGATAAATAAAAACACTATAATATGGATCATTTTGTAAAATAAAACATACTTTCTGAATAAATAGAGTCGGTGAACAAAACATCTAAAATGTAAAACAGTAAGAGCATTACTTTAAAATACCTCCAAAAATCTGTTCAAAAAATAAATAATTGATGTATTACCTATGCGCTGGAACTGGATTCAGATCCAGACTGGCTAATTCTTTAGCATAGTCTGCTGACAGATACCTGGCTTCCAATGTCTGTTTTCTGTATATCAGCTCTCTTAATCACTCTAAGGTTCATTTTCCTTTTCTACATCCTTGACTGATGATCCCAAATTGATTTTCCTTATGTGTCTATGCAAATATACTGTTCAAAAGATCCTAGCTGCTGTTTTGCTCACCTTTTATTAATAGAGATTTTCAACAAAATGTTTAAACTGATGACATTAACTTCTGTATAAATGTCTATTGAATTTTGTTAATATGTTTTTGTCTTCAACGTTGTTTGGGAAGTTCTGTGATATGTAGGCATTTAAATTTAATGATAATCACATATATCTTTTATTTTATTTGCAACATTTCCATTCTTTAAGGATTAAATAAAACTCTACATTCTAGTGATTTAATGTATATATTTGTCACCTTTTTCTATTTATTTTGATATGTTTAACATTATATTTTTATTCCACTACTCAATTTGTAATGTTGTGTAGCATACAATTTGACTTGAGGATCTATCCAAAGTTTATTTTTATTCAAATAGAAATTGATTCAATATCATCTATGATATCCTCTTTATCATAAATTAAATTTTAGTAATATGTGTTTCTATTACTGGAAAGTTTATAATTCTTAATTCATCTTTCTTAATTCTCTGTTTTTTGCTTTTTATAGTTTGTCAATACATTTAAATATCTAATAAGCAAAAAATGCATTCTTTGGTCTATCCTGAAATTCTTTATAGCTATTTTTGTTTTGGAAAAATAATATATAATCCTCCATCAAAGAGAAACAGTCTATCTCTGTCAGCTCAGGTCCCTTGAGAAAAAGGTACCAAGATGGAATCAAGGATGCAAAAAGATTTATTTGGGAAAATACCTGTGAAAGATACAGGGGAAGCAGGAGTAGGTGGAGTCCTCAAACAGCAACACAGGTCTTACCCTTGTGAAAGGAAGAAGCACTGGGCAGCAAGAATCTCAGGCTACAGTGTAGCTCTGAGAAAGTTTGGTCCAAGCCATAGGGAGATTCGGAACAAAGATGTCCCTTTGAGGAGGCCTGCACTGGGCTGGGATAACCTGGCTCTAGTACTTCAGCTGTGCTCAACCATTAACTGGATGTAGTCCAGGCAGGGAATGACTTCGAAATGAAAAGTGGTGGTTTATGAAGGGGCAATAGCTAGAGGCTGTCAGCTCACTGCACTCCTCACAGCAGTTTCTCTCTTGAAGAAAGAACTGAGTGATACATTCCAATGGTTGCATCATCACCCTTTAAAAATTCCCTCAGCTTCTACCATTATTCATAACAAATGGCTGCATTTGGATCCATATTTTCCACTTTCTTTCTCTTAATAATCAAAGGTATGCTCTTACGTGTATAATGTCAATCCTTCCACTATCTTCTGTGGAAGTCTTTTGTACATTACCATGGATGTGACTCTTAAGATATGACTTCTTTTGTTTCCTTCAGATCTTCAATTTTTCTCCCTCTACCCACTCCTCACTATAAGTGCATAAGTGTTCCAAGGCTCAACAATAACAACAAAATAAAAGCAAAACACCATCTCCTTTCAAAACCTACTTGAAAAGATTATTTTTGATTTTCTCATTCTTCCTTCCTTTTATACCTTTTGTTTACAACCAAACTTCTTGCAAGAGTAAACCACAGTCTTCCTTTCTCCTTCCTCTATTATGTACTATACCTTGCTCCGCTATATTCTTTCTTGCCCTGCTTTTTCTGCTTCCTGATCTGTCTGGTTTAGTCAATAGTGCTTTCTATTTAAATATCAATTGACTGTATTCTATATACTTACATACGTATTCCTATGCAGGTTTATATGTGGGTTTGTATACATTTGTGCACGTGAACACAAAAACTTCCCTCTATCCCCAGTGATATTATCTTCCTAACTATTTGCCTCCTACACAGATTACTGCAAAAGCTGTTAACAGAAAATCTTAAACCAGTATTAAAATTGTTGAAAGATGTGATTGGGGAAGTATTTGAATAAACAAAAATAAGCAGGATTAATACACAGTAAAATGTCCCCAAAGTTGCTGAAATTAGGGACTTGGAAGGCAAGACAACATCAGAAAACAAAACAAAACAAAACAAAAACAAAAACAAAGACCTGTTCTAACACAAGAGAATGAAGCTGACTTCGATATCAGCAAGGTTAATGTGCACTGATTTAATGCTTCTTATTATTATTTGGAGTCCTTGTTTTAGGGTTGTTGAATAGGTTTCATTTTGCTGCTGTGCAAAGTTTAAGAGTGAGAGCGTGCATGTGTGGTTGATTACCTGGAGTGTGTTTGTTTGTTCTCTGTTGTTAGTATGTGACCTTTTCTAAGCAAATTGAGCTACTTTGTGCCGATGAGAAGAAATCAAATGGTTGAGTTTATTGTGATTGTTTAACATTATAAAAAGAAACACAAAGTGAAAAGCATTCTATTTTCTTCAGTTTTAAAAGTAGGAAAATGACATTCAGAAAAAAACTGTAAACCCTCCTTTGTCACGCAGCTAGCTAGTCACAGAGCAAGTCACAATTTCAGCGCATTTCCAACCACACTGATTTTGACCCTGTGCCTCCCATTATTGATTATGAAAATAGCACTGGCTCTGCTACTAGATGGCAGTGCAGAAAGGGGCAAGATCCTTATTTAAGCCATTGGTGATCACTAGTTGTTACCCCAGTTTATCCAAGGGAGGTAAAACACTGAAATTTAGTTTTTATTGTTTGCCCAGTGACTTACAGCATTATAGTTAAATGGCAATTCACTGTAAGTCTTACTTGATCATACTTTCTATAAGAAACTATAGCAAAAAACATAGTTTACTTCAACCAATAATTTTGTTTAACATAAAGTGCTTTTTATTTTGTCCCTTTAAAATAATGCTTAATTCACATATTCTCTGAGGTAAGTTTATTTACACTCATCGTCACCATCATCATCATCATCCCTAATTCCTTCCCTTAGTGCAGAAGAGTGTTTTGTTTTGATTTTTAAAAAATTCTGGAGAAATAGAGCTTCATAGTTCTTAAATATGCAAAAATATAAAGAATGGACTACTTTTATTCTGGTGTTGCTCCTGTGACACACATTTTATTCTATAACCTTTGTGTTATGTTCATAGTTAGCATCACACATAGTCATTAAGACTGCATGTTAACTAAAATTGCAGCTAAATTATAATTCACTTTAAGGGATGCTTTTTACACACAGTGATAAAAAGACCTGTAAGGACAATTTAGGGATGTGCGGTCTGTGTAAACACTTAGTGTTGGTCTAAGTCTTCACCACAGCATGATGGTCTGCCGAAGTGTGAATCTACAATTACAACGACTGCTCTGGCTCGCGCGGCTCAGTGGGTTGGCCGCTGTGCTGCCAGTTAGATTCCCGGTCAGGGCACATGGCTGGGTTACAGGCCAGGTCCCCAGTTTTGGGGCCTGGGAGACCAGTGTTTCTCTCTTACGTATTTCTCTTCCTCTGTTTTCTCCCTCCCTAAACATACAATTACAATGACATGATTTATCAACAAGGAGAAAGAGTTAGAGCCTTAATTCTAATTTATTCTATTTATAGACCTGTAATATCTGTCATTTAAAAGTTTTCTTATATATAATCAGTTATCCAAAACACTCTAATTTCTAAAATCTACATTTCTTGCTCTCCGTACGCACTTGGCTTGCATTGCCCCTCGTTCCACTGGCTGCCATGCACACACGTGCAAATAAATATCCTAGATAAAATTATGACATCGATGAAGTTTGTCATTAAAACAAAAGGAGCAAAAATATATTTTTATAATAACAGTGAAAACTGCTCATTGAATTCAAGGACAAAATAAAACCGAACCATGCCAAAGAACTGGAATTTCTTACTAGAAAGCTAGCAGATCTCTTTCCTTGAATTACAATTTTTCTCTCTACACATTTCCTCCATCCTTCTTTCTTTGTAGACTGGCATTTTCTGCTTCTTGGCCCATGGAAGTGGGACTGGTCCATTAATGGTTTCCAGGTTTATATCATATTTATTTAACTGGTCAGCCCATGGTTTACTATCTTTCAACTTAAATTCAAATTTTTCAAGGGATCGAATCAAAATGTCCCAATTTGGGTGATATTTCCACCTATATTCAGTCACCTGCAGCCAGGGAGTCAAATATTGAAACATGGAACCAAACTTGTGGGTGTGGCAGGCAGTTCCTGAAAAGAAGGATGGACATCCAAATCGGTGCCCACTGCACTTTCCTACTATTTGCTGTTATAAGCTAATAAGTTTTGATTGCTTGAGATAACCTAATTACCAGTTTTTCATGCTGTCCTTGTAACTTTGGGATTACAGAGCAAGTGAAAGCTGTGGGATAAACTTAATACATAATATCTGTGTCAAATTTCCTTCATGGTAATTAATCTAATATGGTTATATTTCAGTTAAAAATATAGGGGCCACTAAAAATTCCAACCCACTTTAATAAATATTTTATCTTAGTATGCCATATATATAAAAATTCAAACAAATCCTATGTAAAAGCTTGATGAATTATTAAAAATTGTACCATCTGTTTAACTTCAATGAGATAAAAACTTACTCTTCTCCACAGCTACCCCCTATAGTCTCTGCAAAAGTAAGCACTACATTATTCCTAAAACCATAGCTTATTTGACCTCTTTTGAATTTTATTTAAATGAAATAAAAGAGCATACATTCTTCTGTGACTCTTTCACTTAATATTATATTTGTGAGGTTCATACAAGTCACTGAATATAGTTTGTTCATTGACATTATTGTACAATAACAGGCTGTTATGTGTGAACATAACACTTTTGTTTATCCATTTTATTGTAAATGGATATTTGAGAAGTTTTAAGATTTTCTCTTGTTATGAGCAATAATGTTATGCACATTCTGCATACATCTTTTGGAACGTATTTCTCTTGGGTTATACTAGCAGTGAAGTTGCTAGGTCATAGGGCATGTATTTTCAGCTGTAGTAGATATCACTAGCTTCCCAAAGCCTTGGTATCGCCTTATTATCACATCGAAAATAAATGAGAGTTCTGTTTACTTGCATTATGGCTAACACTTGACTTGCTATATCTACTTTTGCATTGGTGAATGTAAAATGGAATCAAAATTGTGGTGTATGAGCATTAGCTCATGTCTCATATGAAGTGTAACTCATACTTTAATTTGTTTTTAATTTGAACATCTTTTGATTTGAAATGTCTGTTCATACCTTTCCCTCATTTTTAATAAAGTTTTCTTTTTTGACTTTTGGGTTTCTCTCTATATATTCACTATTTGAATAATTTGTATATATGAATTTCAAATATTTTTTCTACTCTGCAGCTTGACTATTTATGTTTTAATAATATCTTTGATAAGCAATATTTCAAAAATTTTAATGTAGTCCAGTTTATCATAACTTTCTTAACAGTTAGCTAAGGTCATGGTGTTTAAAAAGTAAACTTTATGTTTTCAAAACTCATAACTGTACATCTAAAAAGATGAATTTTACTCCATGTGAGTTATACCTTAACAAAACTGATATCCTCATGATTCTAACATATATTTCTTATGTACATCAATTTATTATTCTTTTCCTTTATACTGATATTTTGTAGAAGCATAATGTTCTACCTCTTATGTATACAGTTCACATATAATTGATTTTGTGTGTATGGTGTGAGGTACAGATCAATGGATATATATTTCATTGATCAAAATCAACTTTTGTGAAAAAGCTTCCTGCTGCTCTCATATGCCACTTTGACATAAATTAAATGTTGTGTTTCATTTATATATTTGGGTTCTCCTTGCACCAAATATCACACCTACCTGATTACTGAAGCTTTAAATTAAATCTTGATATTCACTGAGCTTTCTTCTGCTAGTGTTTTGCTTCAACAATATTGTCTTGGCTAGTCTTGGTTCATTTCACTTCTGTATAAATTTGAGAATAAACTAAACAAATTTCAACACATATATGTACATATACATACACATACAACAAACCCCTAAATTCTTATGTTTGTGTTGAATGGAATCTAGAAATTAGTTCTTTACAGTGTTGAATTACTGCATGGACATAATATA